>DWEE01000093.1:0-22873 GCA_018245755.1 Parelbella macleannani | reverse complement strand
AGGGAACGTTGTAATACTACTCTCCCTTTGAAGTGGACATCATACAATTAAGGTCACATTTGTTGTCATAAATGCAGCTTTACAATAAACATACACAAAATATAACGAATTACATAGATAGAATGGAAAAAATCTGTTCACAAAGATCGAATATCACCTAAAGATTGTCCTTTACAATCAGGCGCAGGTTGACGCGTCCGCTTGAATAAAATTAGACTACTAAATGCAACAACAAGCTTTTTCAGATCATAATACCGAGTATTTTATTCCTATTATAAATGTTATTACACGTAGATTCTTCCCACGCATTGAGGACGGTCTATATAACACGCAGAAATCAACTTGGCACTTGCGAGGATTACGCCTTTCCTCCACCTACCGATCCCTACGACTCTCCCCTTCGACACGCCAATACCTCGCTGTCCCATCGTCAAAGCGTCATCTCTGCGAGTTACACAAACAGTGGCAAAACAAAATTGGTGGACGGTACGATACATCAAAATAAAGAAACACAATGCATGTCTAATAAATAACAAAATACGTATAACAATAGATTATTAATAAAAAAGCAAATGTTTAAATAGAAACAACTTATTGCAGTCCACCCAATGATCTATAGCTCGGAATGAGATACTACTGCACAGATCTGTGTACATATCCAAGTAGCAGAGCCCTCCTGCGTTATCGTACAAAGTGGGCGGGCGGACACTACTCTTATACTTGCGTGTAGCCTCTTTCACCCAGGCACATATCACAGGCGACTTCACTGCTAAGCAGGATATCCAGTATGTGCTTTGCTTAAGTTCAAAACAAACTTATACTGCAGAGAACAACAATAAAAATCATACGTAATAATTTGAATAAAATACAACATAATAATCCATTCAAAGCCACTTTAACGCAACCACAACTCCAATGCAATCTAATATGTACGGAACTCAACTGACTTTTCCATTATTTCTATATATGCTTATGGATAAGTAAAATATGGCTTTTATTATTTAATTCAAGCGCTAACTTGATACTGCAATAGCAAAAATTATGTTTAAGATTCTGAGATTAAATAAAATCGGTAACATAAAAGATCTCACAACTATAAAATCTAACAAGTTTTCTTAAAGCGAGGACACATCGTAATAGTAGTTTCAAGTGTTCATGAAGACAGAAGACATTAGCTGTTCCGAAATTTTTTATAAGTGCCATTTAATTCATGTACAACCTATAATAATGTTATCGCACTAGAGATAACCTACGTGTTATCAAATGAAATTTTCTTTATGTTTTAAATGTTTTAATAGGATTATTGAATATCCAGTGCTTTACGTAAATGTAATTAAAACAAAAACAAAATATTTTTTTCGTTTTCTATTTTTGACCTGAATCTGTTTTCACTAAATATGTCAATAGATGTCGCTGTTAAGCTATATGCAGGCCAATACGCTTAAATTAAATAATAATAGTTAATATGAATATGTACAAAGTCTAACGTCCACCCTAAAAGAAGAGCCCCCGCATGCGGCGGCCCATGCCCTGCCGGTCGTACATCACGTTGAACCTATTCACCAACTGGTTGATAGCGTTGCAGCCCTTGGTGATGGTGCCCAGGTACGTCATCAGCGCTACGTCGTTACATTGCTGGAAGGAAAAATCAAAACGAACATTTTGATTTAATAAATATCCAAAAATAAGCAAAAATAGGTGTTTTGCTGTTCAGTGCTGATACCAGTGAGGTGGATAGCGTTCATTTATAAATAGCTTCAGTCACCGTTAGGACATAACCGTTAAAATCTCTAGTTAAAATATTCAAGAGGTCAATATGTTTTTAAAACTTTAAATCCAATTTATTTTGAAACATTTTAGGCCATGTTCAACCCAAAGATATTGTAAATAGTTGGATGTCATATAAGCCAGCTGATATTTTTGTTCGCACCAGAGGCTTGTAGTACACTGTATTATGCTGTTAGAGGCGTGAATAAAAATTCCATCCAATTTTACATTTACAGTGATGTTTACAGTGAGCCTGTTCACCATTTACAGCTGACATTACATTGATTTAGATGTGGCTAACAACATATTTGACATGAAAGCAGCGGTTGACTATACATTTAGTTTGAACGCCCCTATAAGGAGGGTTTTGCCTCGGGGGCTTAAGGGCGTATCATATAGAGGAATGCGTACGTTGTAGAAGTGCGTGCGGAACTGATGCGAGGTGAGCAGCGGCAGGCGGTTGGCGAGCGCGCGCGCCTCGCGCAGCAGGCCGGGCCGCGGCGGCAGCGCGCCGTCGCGCACGGCGCGCACCGTGGCCAGCACGGCGCGCACGCGGCACACCAGCATCTTGATGGCCGAGCGCTGCGCCGTTAGGTGCTCCGCCACTATACAACGCAAAGCAATACTTTTAAAACAACTTTATTGACCGGTAGAGCTTTCTTAGGCTACGTTCGAGGCATTAGAAAAGGAACTCGGAGTCGATAAGAGTACCTTGATATTAATAAGTGACGTTCAATGAAAAAATTTTTTGGTACTTACATACATAACATAACATCCAGCATGTATTCCCCAAAGGGATATGCAGAGAAAATTGTTACATTCCTATGTTCACCAGTTCCATTATGTTCCATGGAATAGGATATATATATACATATGCACATAAAGATGTATATGCAAACTAAATTTATATGCAGGATCAATAAGCCATCACTATGTTATAAAAACATAGTTACCTAAACTGTTCAGAGCAGCTTCACCCGAGGACACCCGAGCAACATGGTCAACACCGATCCGCTCAGCCTCTTCAGCTGCCAATGTGTATGTAAGTGGCGCTAGGAGCATGGTGGCCCGTCCATTCACCACATCAATAACTGATTCATACAGAACTACTGGTAATTGCTGAAACAAAATTACTTCTATTTATTTTGCTTCTCTTTATTTATCAAATAAATGAAAACCTTCCCTTCAATGAACCTCTTCCTTTAAATAAAAAAGACTAAGACTGGATCCATATACAAGACAATTACATACTTAATAATGAATATTCTGAATAGAGTATGTCACTTACATCACCATTCCTGCCGGCTGGATTTAACATCAACATCACTGGACACTCATTGATGTCACAGATTTGTCTGTGCACAGCAATATCTCTCTCTGTGGGAGTGTCCCCTGTAGTGTACCAGCCTAGGAAGTCCATATCTGAGAATACCTGTTTAACTGAAATTACAAACAAAATGTGGTGATAATAATCAGGGAACAATAACTAAAACTAACCTCAACCTATAATTCCTGAAGGGGTAGGTAGGGGAGTGTAGTGCACCCCCTTGTTTCATATGTTACATTTACGTCACACGGACTAGCTGGTGAGCCTATTGCCATACACCAATCACAATTCCCGAGTCCAAGACACTAACAGAATATCTAAACTAGAAAAATCTAATGGTATGCGACCTGGGATTTGAACTTCCCACTTAACTTCCCACTCCTGGAATCCCGAGTTCAAGTTCAGATAGATATACCTATACAAAAATGTGTTTTCAACCAAACTATTGAGCTGAGGATTGTGGGTTTAATTCCCACCCATAATGATTTGTGTCAAATTAATTATTAAAATTACAGGAACATATGTCCCAAAAACTGCAAGCACTTCTGATTCAAATGTATAAATTTGATATATTTTAAAATATAAAGTGGCTGGCATTGGTTTGGATTCAAAGAGCCGCAGATCAAGCTTAATGGTGTGCTTTTAGAGAGGCCTATGTTCAGCAGTGGATGGGAGTAGGCTGATGATGATGATGATTTTGATATAAAGCATACTATAAGATTATAGCAGAGAAAGGTTATAAGCTGTTGCAAAATCATGGGTAAATGAAGCACTTACATTGCTCCTCTTTCTGACTGTAGTATTCTCTATCAATGATGATGTCCCCATCAATGACACTGAACACTAACTCAAATGAGTTCATCACTTCAATATTGCGGCCCTTCTGTTTGCCAATGAGTGCTCCAACCACTGAAATAAAAAATATGTTTATTATATTCTAAACAGCTTCTTTAAGCAGTGGTATTAAATTGTATACAAATGATATCTTTTTTTACATTTACCTACATATTAGTATTATAATATTTCTCAATGTTGAACCAAAATCGATATATTTTATTTCTTTGTGTAGACTTGTAAGACTATCTTGGCATAGCTTAAACAGGTTTCAGGAATGGTATGGGTTTAAGGAATACAACATATACAGGAATTCAATACTTATTGATAGAAAAATAAAAAGTTTACCAGTCTGTGGCGATCCTTCTTGTGCCCGCAAACGTGTCCAGTGCTCAGATACATTCATAATTACGAGTGGGTGAAGCGATACTGTGACAGAGCCTGAAGTGGCCGTAGTCACCACAACGCTCTTAGTACCGCCCGGCGCCGGTGCTGCTGGAGACGTAGGATTCGGTACATCGACCGCTGGACCGGACGACGCACTCTCTACTTCTACTTCCATTTCAAAATCAATTCTATCTGCACTAGACATTATGATTTAAGAACAATGTACCTCAAAATATCGTGCTGTGTACAAGTAACAATTTGGAAACACTTTTAAAACCTAAGTCTGTAAAACTTTCTGTGAGTCTGTACAACAACCTTAGATTGCAACAATACAAAATAATATATGAAGGTATTGTCAGAACGACATCTATGATCTTTCATCTGTGCACAAAATTGTCAACACATTTTTCTGGATAGCTTCTGCTTCCGTTCTTTCTATCTAACTTTTTACGCAACTAATAATTTTAGACACATACCGTATATTTGACTTACGGTTAGTATAACATAAAATACAAATGACATAAACATTATGTAATCATCAGATTTTTAACTTAGATTTTTGGAACGTCTAATAGACTGGAAGGATGTTATGTAGGAGACAATACCAGTGATGCATATTTTGTGATATTTCGAGACTTTATATCATGTTTGTCTGATAATGGCCTAATATCTTGGCTATTATGCTACATTATTGTGACCAGTTGTATCGCTCTAATGTCCTTTATGTTAATTTTCCTATGGCAATTTCATTTTTATTGCTCTAGGGATGTCGAATCATTTAAAACGAACTCATTTATAATAGAATACCTATTAGGGTATTATATTGTTTATTAAAAGACTAGACTGTAAACATCGTTAAAATAACTATAACCGCTCTTTTCGGAGCCATGGTAATTTTTACAAGCCTATAATTATATTAATAGTGCACTTGAGCTGTCATAATAAAAATTACTTCCATAAATGATTATAGCGCACAGTAATTAAATAAATTTGACAAAATATTTTTGAACAATACAGTTAGTAGAAATTTCACTGTCAATATTTTAAAATGAAAATGAATCTGATTTTTGTATTATATTTGTTGTTTCAATAAATGACGTAATTTATGACACGAAATGGTATGTTATTCATAAAAATTAATACTAACTTATATTCTACATGTAATTTACATAAATAAATAATTATTAATCCAACCACTTTACAACTCGGTAATGTTTTCCATTTTTATATTAATGTAGTTGACATTTTTGACATCCCTAAGACAGAACAAAATATGCGCAATCAATGGTAATGCAAAGCAATGAGTATCCTTCAAATGACGCTTGGAGATCATTGTGATTAGGAGTGATTTAATGGTTATTTTCTGAGGATTTCATGAATTAATAATCAGTTGGATTATTCAAATAAACAATTTTATAGCATCAGCACTAAGTAAGTGGGTTTTACTACACGAGAAACGTAATACGTCGATTGACATCCCTATGAAGTAACTTCCGCAGGTCAGAAGATTATTCTATTGATTCATACTAGTAAATATAAGCATGGCCTCAACGGCTGCAAAGGCGGTTGGAGTGGCGAGAGATATCTCACCGTTATATTATAGAATACTGTCGAAATTCCCTCAAAACTTCACATTCTGTTTCGCTTATGGGTCAGCTGTGAAACCGCAGATAGGCAACGAGAAAAAGCATAACATGATCGATCTGATCTACTGCGTGGACAACTCGCATAGGTGGCACGGCGCTAACATCGAGATGAATCCGTCACATTACTCTGCGTTACGCTATTTGGGAAAAGGATTCGTTGCAAGGTTTCAGGAGAACTGGGGCGCCAAAGTGTACTTTAACACCCTAGTGGAGCTGAAAGAAGAGAACGTCACTATCAAGTATGGTGTAGTATCACAAAAAGACTTGGTTGCTGATCTGTTAGACTGGAATGATTTGTATTTGGCTGGCAGACTCCATAAGCCTGTCGAGATCATCAAACAGACAAACAGTTCACAGCTCCAAAGTGCTCTGCAATCTAACTTGAGGTCTGCTGTACATACTGCCCTTCTTATTTTACCAGAAACCTTTTCTGAATATGACTTTTACTTTGCTATTACTAATTTGAGTTATGCCGGTGACTTTCGAATGACATTTGGGGAGAATAAAAATAAAGTGAGGAATATTGTGCAACCTCAGCTTCTCAATTTTCGTGAGTTGTATAGGCCTATCTTACAACATTTCCATGCCTATGTAGATTTCCCAATGGGAGATACACAGTGCCATCAAGACCTACATCCGGAGACTAAGCTGCACCACCTCATGCAATTGCCAATGATTCCTCAACAAAGAATAGTGAAATTTTGGAATCATGGAGGCCCTCAGCAGGATATGGAGGATGTCCTACGAGCAGTTGCCTATGACATAGACTGTGCTGTGATACTTAGACAAATTCTAAAAGATCTGGTCTGGCAGTCAAGTGTAAGACAATCCTTAAAGGGTATACCGACAGCTGGAATTCTCAAATCTATACGCTACAGTGCTAAAAAAATTGCCAAAATGTTTTAATGCCAGTCAGTGGCCTTAGAAATGTTATAATTATTAAGATTAAAATATTCTTGTGTGTATATAAAGTGTATATAGAGAAATAAATGTTCACTAATACTAGATTGGTAATTTTTTTTTAACCTAAATAAGCTAAACCCTTTTCTTTGGTTTTAGGTACAAATATGCTATCTGATGAATCAAGCAGTGATTCAGAGACTGGCCGATTTAAATGTCTCTCTAAGCCTCGAGATGATCAAGAACAGCGGTCAAATAGAAAAGAGGGCTTAAAATCAACAGGAAGAACCGGGAGGTCAGGTAATGACCGTTATCACCGGGATTTTGAAAGAAAAAGAGGTGAACACAATGATTTGGATTGGAGATCTAGAGATAGAGATCGACACAGACATTCTAGACATTCACCAGCGAGAAGAAGGTACTCAGGTGATAGAAGTAAGTCAAGAAGATCTCATGACAGAATAAAACGTGATAGGGATTCTAATAGTAGGTCAAAGGCGCTAGATCATAGAAGTAGTAGCCGGGATAGAAACAAAATTGTAAAAGGTAGACATCAAAAATCTCCCATATCAGTTCGTAATATTAAAGGAGAGGTAAAAGGTATATTCAGTAAAAGACACAGAAGTGTGGAAAGAATTGATCATAAAGTAAAAGAAAGAAAATCATCATCACTTGAAAAAGAAAAGCGTTCAGAAATTCATAAACCTAGTGCCTCAGAAGTACGAAAAGTTAGTAGTCCTATTGTTGTTGATGAAAATGAAAATAGTAATGGATCTGTTGAAGTTCAACCTGGATCTTATTACAATATGATACCTACAATGTTAAAAGCCAAATCCGAAGAATCAAGTGAAATTGATTCTTCCGATGATGAGAGGCTCAGAGCAAAACTTTTAAATTTAGAAAAGGAACTACACAAAACTAAAAGAAAAAAACACAAGAAGAAACACAAAAAGAAAAGTGTAAAGTCAGATAAGGAGAAAGGAGACACATCTGTTGAAGTCAGCAGTACAACTGATATACAAGATAATGTGAAAATTGAAACCATTAATTTGTCAGACACTACGGAGGTTACATCAACACAAAAATGTAACCAAAAAGACAGCAGTGAAGAAGGAGAAATATTAAGTGATGAATCTGATCAAATTGATATAGATCCATCAGATTTAAGACACAAATTAAAACGGTCTTCTAACAGAAGTGACACAAACTCTCAAGACAAGATTAACAAAGATGTATGTGGTCCAGCCTTGCCTCCACATTTAGTTAAACGTTACAGAACAAGCTCGTCACCAGATAATGAGAAGTCATCGCAAACGCAAAAGTCCAAAAATATAGGTAACATAACATAATGCGGAAATAATTATAAATGTTGATTACTAAGTTAATATACACCTACATGGATTTTGTTTTCCAGGACCATCAATACCCGAGGACATGCGGAAAGTACTGGCAGAAAGAAGTAGTGAAGTTATAGAATATGAGAGTTCTGATGAAGATGGAGGTATTGGGCCGCTGCCTGCTGGTATGGATACAAAATTGTCAGATGCTCACCAGCGCTTGGAAGAACGTGCTTTGGAAATGAAAATAAAGAGCATTGATGGCCAACCATTCAGTGAATCCAAGGTGAAGTCTCGAGAGCAATGGATGTTAGAGT
Source organism: Parelbella macleannani (assembly GCA_018245755.1). Taxonomy (NCBI): domain Eukaryota; kingdom Metazoa; phylum Arthropoda; class Insecta; order Lepidoptera; family Hesperiidae; genus Parelbella; species Parelbella macleannani. The sequence goes on along the minus strand of DWEE01000093.1, from coordinate 14,358 downwards.
TACCAGAGGGTAAAGCTAAATACCTGGGGTTAGAAGCTCGGAGTTTTAGAGCGAAAGAAGGCCCAGATATGTCAGATAGGTATACCGTCCTCTAAACTTGATTAGATGATTGTTTCATAATTTTTTCCTAATATACAGACATAGTGATATGTTATTATTTTATATATTAATGCCTAGCAGATGACAGAAAGGACTCGGGTATGCCGAGTAACTACTATGCAATTTCAATATTGTTAGTGACCCAAGAGATGGTTTGGTAAGGTATCATATAAAAGTTATAAAAAAATAATAATAGTAATAGACTGCCTCGATGGTCGAGTGGTCGCTAGCGCGACTGCCGATTGCGAGGTCTTTGCTTCCAATTCCGGGTCCCGGACTATTGGAATTTTCTAATTTAGAATTTCTAGTAGTGACTAGGAGTCTGGATCTGTGGCTGGCGTATGTCAATAGTCTCACCACCTAGTCCATGAGACGTAAACGTAACTGGTGAAACGAGGGGGCACTACACTTCTCTGCCTACCCCTTCGGGAATTACGGGCGTGATGTTACATTGTAAAACACACTTATTAGAAAAGCACTCAAATTATTCTAGCAATATGATCTTATCAAAATAAAGCAAATGAGGTGAAACACGAGAGTTGCACATGTAGCCCATAAAGTGCTTCTCTTCTCACGATGACGCTTGAGTATCAGATAAGATATTATTAACCCCCGGGACATAACAAATCTGCACACTTTAATGAATACGACGGTTAGATTAAGCTAAAACTACTTCCAAGAATTATTTTACACTTACACCTTAAACAAACACAACACAACAAACACTCGTTGTTAACAGTACTTAAAGTAATCCTGATAAATGACTACTCGATATAGCAATGCTACAAAATTAAAATATCCTTCGTCGTAAACAAGAGTAAATTTTTATATTAAATAGTAATAATAATCGACCCATTTATCATTCCACTATTGGAATATGGGTCTCTTCTCATAATGAGAGGGTTAAGGCCATAGTCTGCCACGCTAACCAAGTGCGATCTGGCAGAATTAATACACCTTAGAATTATTTATTTTTTAAATTATTTCTAAGGTTTGCAGGTTTCTTCACGGAGTTTTTCTTCACGGTTAGCAAGTGATATTTAAAGTTAAAATTCACTTTCGTAAAGAGGTGCGCCCCATGGGTTTGATCCCAGCACCTCCGAAATTAGAGGCTACGCAAATTATGCTATCACTGCTTATCATATAGTGAATACCTCAAAATGTATCCATTAACTGAACCTGGATGGGCTGTTGAATTATAAAAGTAAAAAATGTAGTGATGAATATCTATCTTGTAATACATATGTACTTATGTATATTGTATATCTACGTTTTAATGTATTTCATAGATTTTTTGCATCTGCCTAGATATGCATTCAAAAGTCAATAAACATTTGTTCCAGGTCGGCGTGGACGGACACGCCGGAGCAGAAGGCTCGCAAGGCGGCCGGCGAGGCGAGGGACGAGGAGCCCGACGTGGCGCTGCAGCGGGAGGCGCGCGCGCGGCACATCGCCAGCAAAGATGAGGAACAGGAGAAAACTATCAAGTATGTTGCTCTCCTTGCGGTGGACCACTGTAGACTGCGACCAGCGTGTTGGACTAGCTCATTTCATAAAAAAAACTAATAGTAATAGAAGAACGACTTATGCTTACTAATGAAAAAGACTAAAAAGTATACAGTTACGTTTCAATACATTGCAATATATTATAATGTCAAATGTTGTAGAAAAATATTGTGGACAGCTTAGACTTTTGAGTATTCAATTAACTTCGAATTCGTTTAATTGATTGATTCTAACGTAATATGGTTATATAGGAAACACAAAAAGAAGCATAAACGTGAAGAGAGCCTTCTGGACATGCATCAAAAGAAATTGAAGAAGAAGAAAAAGGTAATTTATTTTAGTAATAAATTTTCTTGTTAAATCAATCCGGTATTGAATAATAGTAAACTGATCAAAGGAAATTTAAGAACGTGTAAGATTTTATTTATGATCTCTTCACTGCTACGTTCGCGTTGGTCTAATGGTTATATGTGCGAGTGCTGTCCAAGAGGTCCCTGGTTCCTCCGGGTCGGATATTATTGGGTTTTCCTAACTTGAAATTCCTAGTAATAACTCGGAGTCTCAAAAATTTTATAAACAGACGCACTGACCAGACTTGACTTGACAAATAAACAGTCCGCGAAGGACATTAAGTTAATAAAGAAACATTTGTTACTCGGTACTCTTTGTCTACCCCGTTAAGAATCTTGTGTGAAATAATAATAAAGAAGCATTTTTTTGCAGAAAGAAGAGAAGGAAGAAGAGAAGAAAGAGCGACGTCCTTTCAACCGGGACATCGACTTGCAAGCAAACCGCTTTGATGAAGCCCAAAAGAAGTCTATAATTAAAAAAGCCCAGGACTTGAATTCGAGGTTCTCTCGCGGCGAAGCGAAATTTTTATAGTAATTAGAAAAATAAGAATATAATATGTCGCCAATACTTTGTTGTTGTATGGGTCCACAAGAAATTGTTTGATTGCAACGGTTTTATAAAGTTTTAGCCGGAATTGTTCAAGCAACTTCAACATACAGTCTCGGTATCATAAATAATGATTCGAGATGGAAGAATTGTACCTTGTGTCTCGCAAAATGAACTCAAATTTTTACAATTGTTACAGTAGTGTACATATATTCAGCAATAAATAACATTTTAGTGATAATACAATTGTTTCAATCGCTTCACACACCCGAGATCGATTAAATTTATTGTAGTATATTCAGGTAAGGTACAGTAACAGTACTTCACAATAATCGGTACTAATAACACCTAACCTAACCTGACCTCGGATCCAGTCTGTCCGAGGTCCACGGGCTTAAATAGGCACGAAAACGAATAGACAATTGTTCCGAGGAATTTGCTGTTTTATCGTAGTACAGCCTAAAGCTTAGGACGTACAATTAACTATGATGACGTCATCATGAGCCCGTCTCCATTCACAGTTATATAATGTTACGCAATATGTAAAATAATAGTAAATGTTTAATGTAATGTTATAATGACAACCTTAATTATAAGTATGCATAAAGTTAAGTGTAGAATACTACACTTAACTTTATGTATACTTATAATGAAGTATACTTATATTAAGTAAAATATTACTTAATGGATAACCTAAAAAATCTTTAAAAATAAAAAACGGTCTTCTATTAGAAAATTTTCTTTAAATGTAATAACTATATGAAACGTGTGCTAAGTTTTCTCATTACACATAATACATTAATTGCATTTAACTTGAACACATGTTACATTGTAACATCCACGGTGGTTGCGTTGGCTTTTTCGGCGGAGGCACAAGCCTTCACCGTTCCATTGGCACAGCAGAGTGGTTCTTCAGCGGTCATATCTGCATAAACCCACGGCTTGTCGCATGCCTTAAAGAAAGCTGAAAGCTGAAAATCACTAGACATTTATTCTGGTACTAAATCATTTATTACCTTTATAAAAATAACAATCAGTTACACATTTATAATCGACATCGTCATTGTCAACGATTTTATCGTTCCACTGTTCCACTGCTTCGTTGGTCGAGCGGTTGCAAGGGCGACTGTCGAGGGGGGGTCCTTGGTTTAAATCCCGGGTCGGGTACTACTGGATTTTTCTAATTTAGAATATGTAGTAGTGACTCGGAGTCTGGAATTGTGCCCGGTGTATGGTAATAGGCTCACCACCTATTCCATGAGACTTAAACTTCACTGGTGAAACGTGGGAGTGTATTACACTCCTCTGACTACCGCTTCGAGGATAACAGTCGTGATGTTACTTTTTTTTTTAAATAATAGATAATCTTATCAACAGTCGATAATCATCTTCATAAATAAGACTGTTAAAAAGTTAATATTAGTTATTAAACACTAGTATAGACAATTTTGTATACCTTAGTATGGGTACTACACTACAGAAGCGCTAATAAACTAAGCTAGTTTCCTTTAGTATGCCGGTCTACTCGCAGACAACTATTTCCTTCAGATCGTAAGAAATGTTTATGTAACAAGAGCATTATGTTCGAAATAGACATGACAGTGAGCTTCGGCTGAAGGTTTATCCCGTTATATGTTATCTATACATTCTTCAAGTTGCGCTAGTAAAATGTACATAATTATAACGTTTTATATTAATTAGCAAATTAGTTCACATATAAATCCGAAACGGTATTAGTATAGCAAATAAGATGCTGATGTGTCACAATATTATTTACCTTCAACTCTTCAGCGTCCTTCAGTCGGTTGCACAAAATCTCTGGCCCTTTAGCTTTAGTGGCGGTGGCGAGCGCTAAGCAGAGACTTTTACACGTTATCTCCCCTTCGTCATCGCATTTAATGACCAGCCCCGGCGACTGCGCCAGCAGCGGGGCACTCTCTGCTTCGGGCACCGTGGTTGGGAATCCACCACACGAACAGTTGCCTTTCTCTTTCTCGTCTATAGTTGTGGTTCTGTAAAGCAAAAAAACTAATTTATTCTATCGAAACGTATGTCTCTTTCGGGGTAGGCAGAGAGAATATAGGTTTAATTTTTTAATTATAGCACACTGTGTTCACTTACTATAACCCTAGGTTTATAACCGAATTATATTTTTATTATTTTACTCTAATCTATTTAGATACTTACGTATTAACAATTTCTTCTGCTATGACTATCCTCAACCCGAATAGCAACATCGTGCACAAATAACACGCGAAGCCCTTGCAAGACACCATGTTGAGGGTTGCTCCAACGATGACTGACCCACCTTAAGTCGAGGAATTTAAATACGACTTCCATCTATACGTTCGACACACGTATCCAAAACTGAAGGAAGACCATTTAGGTACTACATGTGAGACACTACGAATCATTCAGCGAGTCATACCCTATAGATGACGTGTCTGCCAAACGAATTTCTATCGAGTACTGTAGACATTCCATTTCTGCATAAATCATTTACAAGCAGCGTTTTCACCCATCAGTAAAACCTTATGTCCGAATTGTATAGGCTTTGATTACTGTTATTTTGTATATTGGATATTTGTAAGCAAAACCGTCAGAGGAGGTCAATGTCCAGCAATGGACTTGACAGGCTGATCTTTGAATCTTTAATTAATATATGAATAAAACCTAGATTTGATATGACACTTATTTGCGTGCAGATCTTGAGGGAAAGTATATCTTCCGAAGCAACGATGACGGAAATACATTCCGAAAACGATGACACTTTCTATCAAGGAAAAGTATCCGAAACTACCGTTCTATTAAGTTAATAGAGTTCGACCTACAATTAGACATAAGGTAAACACTAAGTGAGCTCCTATATTAAAACAGGATTGTCTGTCTTAACCCGTTGAATCATGGATAACGTACAGAAATATGACAAGCTGTCATGTTATGGAGAATGCACGATGAAATTGTTTTGGTAACAACGTTTATACAATAACTCGTTAACGCCACGCTCAAATTTCATAAGCGAATAATGAATTTAGCATTGAATGACTAGGAAACAGTTTGTCATTCAGTAGCAGACTGGAATTGGAGAGGTTGTCATTTTACAACAACACGTCGCTCGCCTACGGGATCAAACTTGTAGCAGCAGACAGAAATCTAATTGACCTCAATAGAAATATGATGGATTATATAAAGATTTATGTGTTAAAAACTACACCACCAAATTTTATCAATTACAACAACTAGATAAAGAAACTCGTCTGTTGTTATATAATGTACAATATCAGAAAACTAGTGTATGTTACCAGCTCTGCTATTGGAGACAATACTGTTACCGCGTACAAAGACCTGCAATGAAAACTGGGTTTCTTACAGAAGATTATATTGGATATGTGCACTCTGCCTGCTGAGACCAAGCTGTTGCACCCGAGCTACAACTGAACGCTACAACCTACTGCTGTAATGCTATTCGCAGGATTTATCGTGCATAAAAATTATCCACTAGCCTTTATCAATATCAGTGTCTCCTGTAACATAGTAGAACACATATACATATATAATATGTACATGTGAACTAGAGTGGTAGTTACAGTAGGTACTACAATAGGTTCATGATGTTATTGTGACGAACTCGTCATCAAAATACTTTGCTCAGAATAGCAGACAGAAATGACCTTGACATTTGAAAGAGTTCTAAGAAGAGACCCACATCCAATAGTAGAATGATAACAGGGTTGATGATGCTGATGGAAAAATAAAACAAGAGGCGTTCTTACAGATAGTTTTATTTATATTTAATAAGCAGTCTCTTCATTAGAAAAACATTAATTGAGTAGACGATATAATATACGTAGACGATATAATATACAGATCTCTGAAACTTCCATACTTCCACAGAGACAATTGTTTTATGTACCATTAATTGATATTGATTTATTAAGCGAGATTTTTACAATTTTCTTCATTTTTTCTTTATTTCAAACTGTACTACTATTATTTAATTCATTTTATTTCATAGTAGAAATTATGTACATTTACATATTACAACCATTTCTAGTTGGTATCATTCTGAATAACAGCAATTCAAGTACAGTTTTATGTCAACATTGAAGTTTTTATAGGTAGATTTGTAGATATTTATAGTAATGTGACACACATAGATAATACATTAAGTGAATCAGTGCAAAAGTGCGCAGTCTAGGTCGTCAACGACCCAAGAATTACGACTTGAGCACGTAAACCTGCAAAGGGATTTGGGTTCCTCTGCGTATTGTACCGGCTCTACAATGATGAGTGCTTCAAAGAACTATTTAACACTGTGCATGTGTCGCCCTTCCTTTATCGCGCCACTCGTCGAAGATTTAGGTTTCGTCCACATGGGCTGGATACTTGACAGTCCTCATAATTCGGTTTACACCTTCCTTTTCACCGCGCGTCTATACTTGTAAAATGTGGAATGAGTTTTCTCGGAGTTAGTACGCAGGATTCTTCAAGAAAAGCACGAAAAAAGCTCTTCTTCATAGCCGGCACAGCATTGGTTACTCTTCGGGTGTTGTAAAGATCCAAAGGCGAAGATGACCACTTCCTAGCAAGTGGCCCGTACGAATGTTTGTTAGGCAAAATATAAAAAAATAAAAAGAGTTAAAACACGATTATAAGTGTACAACAGCAGAAATAAATTTGGTAATTGCGAAGAACGCCCCCTCCTCCCTTCCCCACAATTCAACTCCCCCTACCACCCTCACCATTGACATTATGCTAAGTTTAAATGAACGTGTGAGATGCTTCGATACTGTAATAAAACTTTAAAACTTTATAAAACTAAACAAATACTTTTTATGTCATCAGTTCCTTGCTATTACATTATCAAAGTGAGGTGTGTAGTTTAATTCTGAGAACTACAATTGGCTTAGTATTATATGACTATAATCAAAATATACCATTAAAATTACATTAAACACAAAATATACTAGGACAATATGAAAGTTTAGGGGTGGGATAAGGATTTGAAGTCTTGATCAAGTCTGCATTAATTAGTATAGCTATCAATTTCCTGAATATTTACTTATTTTATCTAGACATTGCATGTAGACCTGAGGATCAATAGGGACAAACTGATAAAACATAACGTTACACCTGAATTCCCTGAAAGGCTAGGCAAAAGAGTGTAATACTCACACTTCTCATGAATTATGTTATATTTCCCATGGGATAAGAGGTGAGCCTAATGCATGTTACACATATACATGAAGTTTCAAAAGAGGGTGTATTTCTGTTTTTGATCTTTCATCTAAAGCCATTGTTTGAAATATAACAGTCTAACACCACAAGGTTATAATGATACAGGTTTGATCACAGTAATATCATCAATGAGGTCACAGAACTTCCGAGGGTGATCAATTTATTTTATATGCAAAACACATTGACTAACATAATTATATTACTACAATTGAAAGCTGAACATTTACACCAATAGTTACAAAAGAATAAATGAGAAGATGTTACCAATATTTAAGGTAAGCATTTATTGTGTCTTATGTCCTGACACATGTGTCTATTAATTGGCACTTTAATAAGTTACTATTATGCATGTCCTTTGACAGTAATTAATACAATAATAAGGCATGGCAGTGATACCCTAGTGGTTAAGAATTCAGCCTCTCACTCCAGGGGTGCTGGGTTTATATCCATGGCGCGCACCTCTTTATAAAAAATGCGTTTTAAGTTTAAATATCACGTGCTAACGGTGAAGGAAAACATCGTGAGGAAACTTGCACACCTTAGAATTTATAAAAAAAATAAAAAAAGATTCTGAGGTGTGTGAACTATGCCAACCTGCACTTGGCCAGCGTGGCGTGGCCTTAACCCTTTCAATATGAGAGGAGACCCATATTCCAATAATGGAATGACAAATGGGTCGATTATTATTATTATTATTATACAATATTAAATTATAACTATCTAACATTATTTCAAATGCAATTACAAACAAATTGTGTAAATATTGATATGATAATTAATATCATGGAAACCTTATTTCCACTAATATTACGAGAGTACAGACTATGATAACTGAAATAGTACCATTAAAAATACACTGTCTTACTTACAGTACTATTATATGAACTCAATTTTACCTTATTAACAATGGATGTCAGTGTTAAATCTCCTTATATTATGTGTTATACATCTCAATACTTATGGTACAGAATATGCTAGTCATTTTTTATAATTATAATCACAATGTTACAAGGAACATTAGTGTAGTATTTTTAGAGCTATGTAAAACACTTAGGATAGTATCAATTTATCAATCTGGCCTACAGGAATCCAGACAAAGTATACCGTAGTTACTGTACTTTCGGTTGCATATACCATAACCAAAATACAGGCGAATGTACTCAGAAAGAACAATATACTTAGTAGACTCTCCGACCTGGACAAAGTTAGATCACTTTTAAATTTCACTTTTCTAAAAATTAAATGCTGCAGGGATCATCAGATCTCTGAGCTGATCAATGTCACTATCTCTGTGGAGCTGGGTTCGGTTTGGGCATTTTACTGAGTAGCCCTTGAATTTCTTTCTTCTCATCGTAATTTTTCCACATTTCATAAAGGTTTATTATTGCTCTTACTATTTCTTGAATCTGAAAAATGTACAACAAAATGTCACCAATGTTTAACTTTTAAAATATTAACTTGTCAAAAAACAATTATTTGTATCTTATTATAGAACTATATTATTTATGGGAGAATTGATAAATTATCTAAACTGATGTGAGTCAACTAGATAATTCAACATTATAGTTATTGGAAATACAAATATAAATATATTTTATGTACAGGTAACCCTCTTATAACAAGGTTTCTCTACAACAGGATTCGTAAATTGCAGAAACCCTCCTACAACACAGCATCCTATAACACGGTTATGCTATAACACAATAAGAAAACTGCAAAAACCTTTGTGCTCAGACTAAATAAGATAGAAAAATATGAACTCCATAAAAACTCGAAAAACAAGTTTGTTATAAGATGCCGAAATAATGGGTCTCTCTCTGGGTCTTATACAACATGTTTTCACACAACACAGCATTTTCTAGAAACCTCACTACTGTGTTATAGGAGGGTTGGCTGAACTCTTAAAAGCAAGGTGTTCAAGTTGATGATTGAAAATTGTTACTATCACAATGTGTCTTGAGATGTAATAAATATAAGTTTATTTCGTCAAGTAATTTACCATCCAACGGGCAACATTTCAAAAACATTAATAAAATAGGAAACTATATAAAATACTGCCACATTTTAATTAATCTCAATTGTCTTAAGCTCTACCAAATATTACAGTAACTAATAATGACCCAATTGAACTTGCTAAACATGTAACATGAACAAGCTCCACAAGATCATCAATCATTTTACAGTTTCATTGTTGGTCACAGATTCCCTCTCAGAATGAGAAGGATTAACACCAGTCTATCATGATAGCCAAGTGTGTTTGTGAAGATACGACACACAAAATAGCATTATCTACCTTGTCCATGTCCACATTGAGCTCAGCAAACCAGTGTTTCAGATTCTCCTTGCCCAACATCACACAAGCTATGTGTAGAGCACCTATTGCAATCTGAAAACAAACAATGTTTACTAATTAACATTTACACATTACATAATGTTGTGAATTTAGCCTTAATCAACTCTAGGTAAAACTGTAAAATATTGAGGGTGAAAAGTAGTTATGTGTAGATACTTATTGCATACCTGGTAAGGAGGAAAAAGTAAACTAACATCTGTTCTAAGGGAATCATTAACTATTCTCCAAGCATGGGTCAAGAGCTGGTCATCCTGACCAATATCTTGTACAAAAAGCAGCAGAGGCCTGTACGGCTGATAAACGATGAGACAGCAATCCAAATTTTCTAATAAATAGAATTCACACTCCAGTATATGATTAGTCCGGTAAGGAAATTCTTGTTGACCATATGCATAGCTAAATTTGTTCTTAATCACCGTCTGACACGTCGTTATTAAACGAGAGTTTGATATCACCCCGAATTCTTCAACTTTCGAAGCTAGAAAAACACAGGTTGGAGCTAAAAGTAACGGGTCTATACACTTCAATGAGTTTCTCGCATAAAATCGTTTAAAATAAACAGTAGCAGTAGCGATCACTTGCTGCCTTAATTTTAGTTGTTCTCCGAGAACTTGTATGATACTAGCGAAAAAGTTAAAAATCTTCTGATACTCTTCTTCTGATAGCTTCGCTAAATCGTGTTGGCGATCCCTAATGAGATCCTGTTTATCTAATATCCATTGTTGATGGTGTGAACTTTGCCAGAAATTACCAGCCATGTCAGTACTAGTTAATTCTATTATAAGTTATATTATTTCACAAATCCACAAAAATTACATCTAAACAAATAAAACACACTTTTTACAAATGTAAATAATATGAAGTTCACTCTCAACTGAAATCGTTAAACTGGTTTGACAGTGACATGACATGTGTCATTTTCACTTTTGTCTGGCAGACAGCACGGTTCACGTAATATTACAGACAGTGTTTTTTACCACTATTTTTGCCGTGCAATGATTATCTTCTCAAACTACGAAGTTGGTAGTGCTACGTGACGTCTACGGACCTGGAAAACTTCTCTCTATTTAATCGAGCAAACTCTTGGCGACAAATGACAAAGATTCCAAGATGATGAAAAAATGGAAAGCTTAATAACATCTATTAATTGACGTAAACCGGGTAGTCCCTACCCTCTATTACATGTTGGAGTGGAGTACAATGCAGATAGAAAGGGTTTGCTAACTGAATCGCCTATATACTACTACTATTTACAGGCTTTTGCACTAGGCGTTGATTGCACAATAATTTTACAATTTTGCTTATTAATGCAACATTATTGTAAATACTTAATTATACAAATGTTATTTACTGAAATAAATATGATATTTTCTTATTACATAATAATTAATATCTATAAAAATATAAAATGATTATGCCGGTTCGTTCTAATTATTGCTCAGTAACAACTCCTACCGGAACTAAATATTTTATGCTTATTACAATTCATAATTAGCGACTATGTAATATGTAAAGGCATTTCTTTAACTCGATTTAACGTTTGCGTTATGTTAGCGATTGAGACAATGAGATGTGAACGTGACGGTGAATTTAATGCCGATATTTTTTAAATTCCAACTCATCGATCATTGTTAGATCATTATTTATCTACCAACTTCATTAGAATATTATTTTTCATCGCAAACTAATCAACACAGTTGTTTGTAATTTATAAAATATTACTTAATGCAATAGAAAAATTGTGGTATTGCTTTTTTAGCATTAAATAGAAAAAAGGTAGATGGGAAATAGAAAACTTCAAATCATTGTACAAAAAAAGTCAATTTAGTTCGAATCACTACTTCATAGAAACCCCTTGAATTAATTAGCATTAACAACTAATTGAATTTGACTGCCTCGTTGGTCGAGTAGTTGCAAAATGCGACTGCCGATCGGAAGGTCCTGGTTTCATATCCCGGGTAGGGTGCTATTAGATTTTTCTAATTTAGAATTTCTAGTAGTGACTCGTAGTCTCAGTAGTAGTCTCAGTAGTAGTGATTCGTAGTTTCAGTTCTGCCGAAGCGTCATCTCCTACACCGGACACACGTCTAGGCATTCGATTGTGCGCACAAGGCGTACTAAAAGAATGAATACGATGCATTTTGTTATGCATAAATCAATTTAGTGTAACTAATAGAACATATAATTACCTTGATATATATGTTACATAAATGTCTCAACGATTTCTAGCCGTCTGCCACATCTGTATTCTCAGCAAGATCGAAATGAACCCGGTCGTAGTAATCATAGTATTGTGCAGTGCCACGGTCCGCGCCGTCGTCTTAATGGAGCTATGTAAGTATTGAATGTCACTGAAATACATACAAACCTGCTGAAAATATATTTTGCTTAATGTACACTGCCAGGTGACTACATTTAAACCAATTATTAGCTGTGCTTGTCGCTATAATTTCTCGCTACATTTTATTGATGACGAAATTTTACTTCTTTGACGAATTCATTCATTTCGAAAATTATGGCAATAACTGTCCGCCTCACCCGATGTTTTTTCATATTTTTGTAAAGATAATGCACTTAATGTCTTGGTGTTCAGCTGTTCAATGAAGAGTTAATTACGATAAAGATAGTAAAATAAATGCATTACAAATTTTCGACAAGTCCACGAGGAATGTATGCCTTATGTTGTTTTGTTAACGTATCTTTTGAGTATTTCTTAGAATAACAGAATTTCTTTAAATTATGTTTATTTAACTCACAAAATACCACTGATATTTAGCGGTGGTTCCATTTCCCAATATCTTTTGGTTCACAGTTAGCGGAACGCCAGTTACAGTAAGAAATTATAGTACCTCATTATCTCTCGGAAATGTTTCACAAAAGTACCAAGATTTGCTGCCGGACGATTTGAAAGCCTCCAATAACAGTGCAATGTTAGCAGAACTGCTCCGTAGAATGTTTGGCGTTGGAATATACCCCCTGCCGCCGCTCGATCCTTACCGCAATAAAAAACATAATGGATTTTATATAGGCAATGACTCGATTATGACGTGAGTAAATTTGATAACAATGTATTGTGTAGATAATATATTTTGAGATATAAGATTTTATTATATAATCACATATTAATTAGACCTTACAAGTGCTTACAATTATTCTTACATCCCTCAGCTTTACTAGCCAAATAGTCAGCGTGAGTTTTAGCTCATTGCAAACTGAATATTCATAGCCGTGTTCATTATTTATTCAATAATGTTGTACAGCTCATGTTGTTCTTGTCAGTGGCGACGTCAACTTTAGCTCTTTGAGGATAACCGGCGCCAAAAAATTCGAACTTGACTCACTCGAGATCCGAACGAAGTCAGGAAGAATTGATTTTCATGTCAAAATACCATCCCTTAATCTCACCAGTGAGTATTTCAATACACGTGTTTGAATAATAAATATACACTTTACTGAATGTACATATACTTACTCGTAGTTTCAAATTAATTACCTACTATTTTTTAGACGGCTTCGATGGTCAAATGGTTGCAAAGTGCGACTGCTGATCGAGAGGTCCTGGGTTCGGAACCCGGGCCGAGTATTTACTATTGAATTTTTGTAACTTCGATTTTTAGTAGACATTCTTAGTAGTGGCTTGGAGTCGGGATGTATGCCCGATGCATGTCAATAAACTCACTGTCTATTTCACGACGGGTCGTAAACGTAACTGTTTGAACGTGGGAATGCACTACACGGTTCTGCTTACCCCTTTAGGAATTACAGGCATGATGTTACGGTTCATTAGTTTTCAATGAATCTACTTTATATTTTATAATACATTATTCGCTTTTTTTTCACAGCCACCTTCCTAACAGACCTTCGTTTCGGTCAACTAATACCTGTGATGTTAACGGGAGAGCTAAGGTTAGTCCAAATAACTATATGCCTATTTGCTGATAAACAGAGAATAATTTTAAATCTATGCTTGGTTATATGAATGTTTTGATCTGGTTAAAGCGACTAACTAATACGTTTTTATTACCTATATCAGTGATTAAGTTCACTTAATTGATTTACTTTTATTGATTAATCTATGAAATTTTTTGGTGTGCTGTTATACCTACATATAAATACCCGTCTTAGTTAATTGTCTTTTTTCAAACTTTTATTTAACTTGCAATGTATGTACATATGTACGAGTATGTTTCATCATCATCATCATCATCATCAGCCTATTTCAGTCCACTGCTGGACATAGGCCTCCCCCAATGAGCGCCATCGCG
>DWEE01000092.1:0-22896 GCA_018245755.1 Parelbella macleannani | reverse complement strand
GTTATATGCTAGTACAAATTTTGTAACTTATTTTCATGAGCTTTTTGCAGTGTTTTCTAATACTGCAAAATTTTTCGATACTGTATCATTTATCAAAGCAGCGCAAAAAATTTTTTTTAAGAAATTACACATTTTCATTTCGTTTTAATTTCGCACACCATAATCTGATATCACCACCAGCAGGACATGACGCGTACAGGAATTATGTCGTCATCATTTCATTACTTCATTATTTCATCCCTATCTGAATTAGGTCAATGCAACTGCATATACTTACATAATAATTTTACGAAGAACCTGCGTGCCGTCAATAGGACGTCTTATATACGAGTAGGAGCACCTATGTATGTGTAGTCGTGTGTAAGTGCTTATCTGTGCATGTTTGTTCATATGTTTGCTCGTGTGTGCATATGCATGCATATTTTTGAGTGTGAGTGCATATATACTCTTACTAAACATACCGAATGGCACAGCTGGTGCCGTCTTCCTCGTCCTCTCGCTTTCGTTTCCTTCGCCTCAAATACAGGTATGCCCCAATCGCGAAAAGGACAGCGAGGGCCCCGCAGCTGAGAATAGTGACCAGAACCACGTCACGCTTCTTCATTTTGACCTGAAACAGAAACTTACATTAGATGACTTATTAATGCCATGCACGTCATTACTTCCTTTATAGGAACAATTATATTAATAATATCGGACTTTTCATTTCATGGCAGTCCCACAAATGTTTACTATAATTATGATAGGGTAGCAGTGCTGTAAGTCATCGACTGATTGTGTCATAACAGTACTTTATTATTAAATATTATATTCATTTTACCTTGGCAACACTGGTTCTTATTTGTTAAGAGCCAATTGACTACATCAAAAGGAAGTTTCATTAAAGCGAGCCTGAATAATGAAGGTTTATATTCAGATCATAGTTTTTTTAAAACATTCATCTGTAGGTAGCTCTATTAATCAACGTTGCAGATAGTCATGTGCTGAAATGGCTCAGTTATATTTTATAAGACAAAAATAATTTAAAAATTAACGGTCATACTGAAAGTCTAGAATATTCGAACTAGAGCTATAAGAATCTTTAAAATGCCAGTCTACCCGCAAACGAAGTTCAATAAATAATTCCAGTACTTGCTACCGCTTTTATCGCTCCTCGTTTAAGATATTTTCTGCGTTCCTAAGAACGGAAAGAAAAATTGAACCTATTGTACCTTAAACTATGCCATCCAATACATACACCTATTTCTATGTAAATCCAAAATATCAAAGTATATACTGGTCGGAAAGAGTATTCTATGGAATCCGCAGGATAATGTGAAACACGGATGGATATCTTTGGAGAATTTATTCAAAGTATACTATGCATACTTGAGGTCTTCGTTCAATGAATATTTCTGAATCGTGCATGTTTTAAAATGTTACTTTTGTGGTGCATTATATCCATTAGAGTTTTATATTATGTTCGTGTCGCCTTTTATTAAATTCGCCATGCTAACGTCGCTGAATTGCATACTTTTCTTCTCACAATGATATTTATAAAACTTGTTAGTAACCGAGTTTAATTATCATTATTGTAAGATGAGTTGTGTTTATCACAGGTGACAGAAGATCTAAGTACATACAAAAGGTAACTTAATCCGTCAAACACAGACTAGAAATTCAAACATTAACTGCCGCCTAACTTAACCACAAATTGGGCTCGAAATCGGAAGTTCTTTAACCGTAATGGGTAGCCCTATTTGCAAGCCACCGTATTGTAAGGCAGAGTGCACACGTATAGAGGAATTTCATAAACTTTCAAACATGCAAAGCGAATGCATAGAAGTGTAAATTTGACGTGTATTATGGTAATACAAAAATTAATGAAATAAAT
The DNA here is from genome assembly GCA_018245755.1 of Parelbella macleannani. NCBI lineage: Eukaryota > Metazoa > Arthropoda > Insecta > Lepidoptera > Hesperiidae > Parelbella > Parelbella macleannani. Next base: position 21,023 of record DWEE01000092.1, on the reverse strand, counting down.
TCAAAAAGTTTTTCCTAATATTTTAAATTTTCACATTATTTTAATTCAATAATGTTATTTATCAAGGCAAAAACATTCGCAAATTCACTTAGGATATTTGGTGCACTGCTGATATATTAAGAAAATAAATAGCCTCTATTTGCATGCCTGTTACATTTTCGTGGCATTAGCTTAAACTATACGGCACTATAAGATGCACTCAGAATAATTTTTAATCTACATCTTCAAGATTAAAAAAATATTCTGAATAAATTATTATCACTCAGTCATCGTCATCATCATCATCAACCTCTCTCTCAATTGCTGGACATATGCCTCCCCTCGGGAATTTTTTCTCAAAATTCCCACGTTGGGCTTACGAATTGGGGATCACAGAGCATGGCTTCTCGCACCGCCTACTCTGCTCCCGTAGGCGGCAAGGGGATTTAACCATGCCTAGGCAGACCGCGACGTACTCGATTTGCCAACGCCGGACTTAATTGCCTCTTAAGACAGGGATTAGGTCAGAGGATATATTCTTTTTCCGCCCCGACACGCATCAATATCGCAAGAATACCCTTTGCATTATATTAATTATGGTAATGTGATTTAATACCGCTATCCAGGTTGTCACGGGAACCTGGTGTGGTGGTGCTTCGGGCTCTTATTTACCTAAAACTGTTTTACAAGGGTGGACTCAGCGCCTAGTGGTGCTGTCATCCAGACCCTCTACCGATATAGAAAGGATAGTAATAACATTACAAAAATTGTTATTAGCAATGTATCATCACGCTCGGGAGCACCCAAAGATCCAAATAAAATTGTTTTGAACAAAATTTGTCATTGAATTAACATTAAAAATATTTATTAATTAATGATACCGATCCACGATATGCTTATAGGTTAAAGCCATAACATTAGCCAATTTCACGCTGAATTAATTAAGGAAGACACCAACCTCATAACGAATGAGTAAACGAACAGTACATCATAATTATTATCATCACATAATACGTATGCCCCTGCATAATGTATATTAAATTTGTCCTCTATAATATTTTGGTTAGAATTTTAAAATTGGAACATAATATTTTCAAACAATATTTAAAATTTCAGCTGCTTGTATAAAATTCAAAGAAACATAAAAGAGCCGGATCCGCTTATTTCCCTTTTGCGCTGATATTACAACGGCGTGACTAGAAAATGGCGCATGTTGAGGAATACAAAGAGGAGTCAGCTTATGCCTGCATCTTTGTTTCGAATCACGAAGATACTTGAGATATTTCTTTGTACAAGTTTCATGCGGTTTGTCTGATTTTGGAAGGTGATGAATATCTCTTTTTTATTTGAAGAGTGGTAGGACACAATCAGCGTTAGTCGCTGCCGACCTTAGAGAACTGCAAGTAGTCTCAAATTGTACTTTAGGAAGACTTGACGTTGCCTTGGACTTTGCGTCTCTTAGTCCTAACAGAATAAATTATTAATAAAAATAGTGACAAGATTATTTAAGAAGAGATTATAGGAATGATATGTATTTAGTCATTATAGGAAGGATATCTAGTCATTACAGGAATAGTTTCTAGTCATTATAGGAATGGCTTTATAGGAATAATGGCGACTTTTCGGTATATTCGGTTTTATCAGTCCTATCCGAAGTAAGATACAAACGCGTAGTTGAGTACCTATATTCTGATGAAAAGTGAGGTGGTTACAGTCATAACGAAATATTACGGATAAGCTATATCACCCTCACATTTATGTCTAATAATAACGTATAAATTAGTTTTTATTCATATTACATTTAATTGCTTAAAACAGTGTAGACTACTCCTAAGAATCTTTAATAGGCCTGGCTTTCGTCCAAAAAAGTTGGCAGTAAACGGAGTATAGTTGAAAATTCCAATGCAAAATACTTTTAAATCCAATTTTGTGTTCCCCAAATATTTTGGTAAATGATGTGTTTCAATATAAAATGCCGTTTAGGGGTCTTAATGGTTATTCAAAAACAATTTCGCTTGTCTTTGAGGTGATTTATTGGGTCCGCTATTTTAAAAATGTTTGTTGTTTCTTGTTGGACGTGAACAATAGTAATAATTCAAATGTGGATACAGAGACAAAAGACGTAGACTTTTGCATTGCCATCTAAAGTTATCTGTAAAACTGATGATTAAACATTTAAATGCCCCATCGACCCAGAAACCAATTTGGTACTCTCTGCGAAATTATTTAATCAATCAGTTAATTTTTAAGACTATATGGAAACTGTTTACTGCCTCGTTGGTTTAGTGGTTGTAAGCGCGACTGACGATCGGAAGGTCCTGGCTTCAAATCACAGGTCAGGAACTGTTGGGTTTTTCTAATTCAGAATTTCTTAATTTAGTGACTGAGTATGGACCTGTGCCCGGTATATGGCAATAGGTTCACCACCTATTCCATGGGACTTAAGCGTAACTGGTGAACCGTGGGAATGTACTACACCCTTCTGCCTACCTCTTCCGGGATTAGAGGCATGATGTTACGTATACAATCTTATTCTTCCACGGATTTCATAATCACTAACGCGGTCGCAAAGTAAAATATCGAAATAAATTATAATACTCTTGAGAATCTGTGAAATAACATCTAACCATTAACACAGACACCAACGTCATATAAACCATTCATAACACTAAATCAGTAGACATAAACAAGAGCCTAAGAGATTGTCACATAACCATAAATACAATGAACACCACCATTTGGCCTGCTACCAAATAACACTATGCGATGCGCACGAGAGTTGAAGCGCCAGGTTCTTGATTAAAAAAATAATACGTAATATAAATTGTAATGTATTTAATACTATGTAAACTAATAGCTCCCTTTGGCTTCCTTTTTCAAGAACACAGCACGTAGACAGCAGATTGAAATTTGGTATGGTTAAAGTTTATATAGGTATGAAGAGAAGAAGCGCAGAAAGAGAAAACTTATAAATCATGTTAACTTATATAAAAGTGTAAGGTGTAACATTTTATGTTACAAATACATTGAACTAAATAATATAAAAAATGGATTATTTACGTTCAATCTCAATCAAATAGAGTTCTAAATTTGATTTTAAAACTTAGGTACTCATAATAAGTACTGTATGATGATGGTCTATTTATGCATACATATGTATACACACTTCAATTGTTAAATATACATTTTTTACAAAACTTGGCCTTTTTGGTACAAAGATATTCAGAGGTTTAATAACTTCCGTTGTGCACACTAGAGAGTGTGCTTAGACGTTTATTACTTGTTGCCAGTGTTTGAGCATTTTGTTCTCTTCTTATTTTTCTGTAGCGGTAAGATGTTCCGTTATTTTGTAACTGCAGTAATTATTAAAAGTTTTAACGCAGTTGGCGACGTTGCGGATGTACACGAGATCATTTAGCGGATACAACGCTACATTTCTAAGCTTTATTTTTTGTAAATTAGGCTAACAATTTGTTAGACAACCTGATGGTAAGAGGCCACCAATGTCTATAGATATATGGAACACTCGAAAGTCACCAATACATTTCTGACATTTAAGAAAAGCTCTTTTCACAACTTTCTAGAAGATTCCCATTTCATAACTCCTCGGGAATCGAGGAATCGAGGAAATCAATTCTACATTTTACACGTACATGGTACAAATGAGCGCGCATACCGAATCGTGGACCAATAATGTGGATGGAACCTTATTATCGAGTGGTGCAATGAAGTAAGGGTATCAGGAATCAAGTAGAAAATCCCCTTGAAGCGATGGCTCTACAAATGCTAATAAATAATAAAAGTTAGACTAATAATTGTAGTACAATGCCATTAATTAGTTAATCATTTCAAATAAAGATTGTATACCTAAAAATCGATTAGGTAGTCTACACATATGTATCATGTCGGACGACTAATCAAAAATTCATGATTAAATCATATTCTTATATGTGCATGAAATAAGAGGTAAGATGATAATTAAGAGGTAAGTGCTACATAGCACAGATGCGAAGTAACGTAATGTTCCCGCGTCGTTCATCATTCTGTTACCACATTAAATCGAATCACGTTACTCGTTTGTCCACTTATGAAGCTGTAATTTTGCGGAAAACATACAAGATGATGAATACAATTAAGGTACATTTATAAAGTTAAATCACGTAATAGCCATATTTCAATTAGGTACATTGTTATAAATTATATTAAAAAATTCTAACCGAAATTCTAAAATTTATAGTGATAGAATTTTATTATTAAGTGTTTCGTGAGTGACACACACATACAAATACATATACATATATGTACCGGCTTAACTCACGTTCGTTTTTCGCGATGGCCCGACTAGTTTCGGACCTGTACGAGGTCCTTCCTCATGAGCTCCCGCCATTTGCAGTGAGGTCGCGGTGGAGACTTTTCTGTCCATAGAATTTTCTATCGAGATGCATTATCACTGCACTATTGTTCTCTGAACACTCCTGAACATTTTTCCAAATATCTACTATTGATGCAAGCTTTCGCTGAAGGCATGATCGTTGGTGTTGAGTATTTTAACATAATAGTAAAAAACAATGACATGAAGGAACCTTCCACCTCGTGCCACTTCATGTTACGTTCCGTTTGTAATCTAAATGGGTCGAATACAAATTCTTCTCGTTCTAAAAAGTCATCCATGTGCAACAATGAAAAGATAAAAACGGTTGATAGTGATGATTACGATGATGATTATATTACATATTATACTGTATAAGTCAATCTCTGTTGCATAGTGTCAGGACTGACTAATAATTAAAAAAAATCCAACATGGAACTAATATTCTATCAGTCTGTTCCATAGATAAGACATTTCTACTACGTTTTCTGTATTCCACGCGCATATTTAATCTGTTCAACATGAATGCTATTGGATACGTGCTTCCATTCGTTAGCCTTCATGTTTGAAGTTCGTTCAAAACGCGTTCAGCCATTTTTCAATATACTTTTAACTTATCACGATACGTTTAAATAATAGACCATATGTATCTGTCGGCAACGAAAGCACCATTGCAACATCTATTTCTTCCCTGAAGCAATTGTTAGATACTATTCTTAAAAATACGACAGTACAGACTTGAAAGAAATCCCGCATAATGTAATGATTGCTTTATATAGAACTGGCATACCAACTTAAGAGGTATGTAATGTGGGTAGTGGCATAATATTCTTACTTAATGAATGACAGCACCATCGGGTAGTTAACAACAGTGTTGTCGGTTACCAACTAAAATACATAAATATAGTGTACAAGTGTTAAATAATTGTTACACTTACAATGCTTCCCAAAACGCAACACTATTTCATATGTAGGTACATACAAATCTTCACGCCTGCACCCTTACAGGGTAGGCAGAATTTTTGAATAACCGTGAAATTAGTAAAATATTTGTAATACTATCGAACAGGTCCGTATTCAAGTCAAAAGAAGTCAAGTGAAGTTTGGTGTCTAATAACTCTAAAATCATGAAGCTTTAAACACAAGACATAAAACATGTAAATTTTATAACCAACTACACTGCCCCCCCTCCACCATCCTGACTCCTCAGTTATTAGAACTAATTACGTCAAACCTTGTACGTGACAGTTTTCTTAAAATCTTGAATAACTATGTCTATATACAGTATTTTTAAGATAACTTCGTAATAAACCGTACCTGCACACACGTAATGCATACTTCGGTTACACCTAAATGAACATGTACTCTTACATTTAACGTTTCGTCGAGAACTAGTAATCCAACAATTCCTTCCTTTACTTTCATTAAAAAAAATTGTCACATACATATTATATACGGGCACTATAGAACAATATTTATAATATGTTTTATGAAGGTAAACCCTAAAAATCTACAAAGGAGAATTAAAGGACGTTTTATGTTAGTAATTCCAGAACTGTCACATACAAATTAAGTTACAGAGACCATCAATGCCTATTAGCTCGCTGTAACTAATTCTGTACCCTCTAAATTGTCGCCTGATTGCTCTGTATTGACGGTACTTGAATACAAAGTGCCTCGACAACCCTAGTCCCTGGGTGGCAGAGTGCAGACACGGCAGTTAAACATCAACCTTGTGACCTGTAAAATAAAGTTTTTTTTTCACTGCGAAATGTTGTTTTGGAACAAATTGTAGCGAGATTGCACGTTGTCAGGGTACAGAAAGAGTTTGTTAGGAAAATAAATTCAGGGGTATAAAGTTGAAAATTACTTAAGGAACAGTCACTGTCTCTTCAATTCATCTACTTTGTCTTTGGTTTTTTTTAACTTCCCGCTTTGAAAATACAAAAATTTAGGAAGTTATTTCTTTCACCCCAAATTTTAACAAAGGAGTTTTCATCAGATCTCCATCGAATTTATTAAGCAGAAAAAATGCGTGGAATACCACTAAATGTATTGAAATCAATTGATTCGTTCAATGCGGCAAGCCGAAGACAGGGCGCGATGGCGCTCATTGGGGGAGGCACATGTCCAGCAGTGGACTGAGAAGGCTGATGATGATGATGATGATGATTCGTTCAATAAGTGTCGTTTTCCAAAAATTTCGAGAAAAAACGGTTTTTTTTTAAATATAGACTAAATTATCTAATTGATTGTTAGGGACTTTTTTCTTGCCCTAGAAACTGCACAGAAAACACTTCAATTTCAAGTAAAATTTGCCTTCTTTTAAGATATAAGTAGATATATTATGTATTAAGAAGTAATATAATGACAGCAGTCAATAAAAACTGCTGTATTGAATTATATAAAATTAATTATGATATTATTCAGTCTCTGTGAGCAAACAGGCTACTTTTCGCCGAAATAAATATTTTTCCGTGCTCACTATATTTCTGAAAATAAATATATTTTTCTCGTGAACGTTTAGAGAGCAAAATGGAGGGTGGTTATTTAATAAAATTACCTTCAAAAAGATGTTTAACAGCTGTGAAATTATAAAAATAAATTTAATTACAGAAAAATTTACTTGTCTAATTTTACTGACGCCCGGCGATGCGAGCGACTCAAAAGAAATTATTTCAAGGTCTATTACCTGGTGTTTCAGTATATACTGATAACAAAATATAAGAATTTTTGTTGTCATTCTGAACTTCGCAAAAAATGTACGCATCAATAAAAAGACAAGTTACACTTTACTGCTTACAACGTAACATCACGCCTGTAATCCCCGAAGAGGTAGGCAGAGGACTGAAGTACACCGAGTACAGATCCAGAGTCCGAGTTACTATTAGAAATTTTAAATAAGAAAATTTCCACAATACCCGACCCGGGATTTTAACCCAGGACCTCACGTTCGGCCGTCGTGCTGCTGCCGCACAGCTTATAACAGTTTTTGAATTTTCTATCTGCATCATCATCATCTTCAGTTGGATCCGTACTCCCAAACGCTGGGAATGCGCGTTGGTAAGCATGTATTAGATATTTCATATACCATCATTAACTTTTTCCATCACCAAGTACACAAGAAAGTTAGACGGGGACCAGCTACACTGTTAGCAGTCGTCTCTTGTGCGGTTTAAGCTCAGTACTAACACCCACTTGGAAGATGTAGCATGCACTTCTTTCGGAGGATTTACGGTACTTTAGAAAACGAAGTTCTTTAAGCACAGTCATCATCATCATCATCATTATCAGCCTACTCCCGTCCACTATAGGACCTAGGCCTCTCTAAAAGTAAGAACAATCGCACAGTACAGAAAGAATTGACATTGAAAGACTCGCATTGGCGAGTCTTTTGATAGTGTAGATGTTACATCTAGATCTAATCTAGACCGTTATGTCTGACCATTTAGTAACGTTGCTACAGAAATGACTATTTAAATATTAAAAGATAAAAATGCTATAAAAGTTCGGATTTATGGATACGGATGGACATGAAGTCCAATAAGCATTATGAAATCATGTAGACCTGTCTAAATCTATCGAATGTAGATAATTAATTTGTGATAGTCTAATGCTTTAAAATTTGACCTCCAAATCTGGCGATCAAGACTTGAAATCTTAGCGCACACCTTTTTAGTACCTACTTAATTATTTTAACATTGAATATCACTTACTGTAAGAGTAGTAAGGAAAACTACACACTACAATTCTTCCTAAAATTCCCTAAAGGGCGTGAAGTCTTCCAACCTCGATCATGTTAGCATGGCAGACTACGACATTAACCCTTCTCATTCTGAGAAAAAACTGGTGTCCGTGAAAGTATAAAACGAGTTGAAAAAGCAGATGATGCTAATGTACGGGTAAATGATTAAAATACACCTCTACTGCAATCAACGTTAATTTAGCAATCTAAGTACTTATCCGAAGTAATTTCACTGAACTCTCGTGAACTTTATAAAGTAATGTGTTTAACGTTAATTAAATTGATGTAGTGATAATTAAGTAGTAAGCCGAGTTGTTCAAATGAAAGGTGTCTCAGTTTTCACAAACAGCTATCTCGAATGTAAATCTCTGGGAAAATTTGGGTTTCGCGCTTCAAATGGACTCCGCGAAACGTAAGACGCTTTAGGTCGAACTTTACCAAAACTTAACGGTTCACAGAGGCCCAATAACTTTGTTGCGTACTTACTTTCGAGAAGGGTCCAATCTCTTGGATATTTTAGATGTACCTATACAGGTCCAACCGAACTGTCCACGCAACTAACTCCATAAGTCATTTGCCGAACACAATGATACTAAGCGACGTTTTGATATGAAATCAATTTGAATCTTTTTGTTTTGTATTTTGATAACTGGTGAATCGTGGAAGTGTGTCACTCTACGTACTCATTCGTAAACTACAGGTGTGATGTTACGTTTTGTTTATGTTATATATATTTTGATTTTTTGTGCCTTCTGGAAGTAGGCATTTCGTGTTTTAATAATATCTTAACAATAATAATCATTGTGCCCTATTATAGAGTGGAAAGACTTTGACTCCCTCGTTTGTCAAGTGTGTCAGAACGGAGGAAATTCTGTCTGATATAAAAGATAAGCGTGACAATAAATACATATTAATAGCATACATAATAAATACCACGCCACGTTAGATAACAACAGCCTTAACCCTTTTCACTTTGAACAGAGACCCGTATCCTGAAGTGAGAAGATAAGTGGATTTGAGCTAAAAATACAAAAAACTTCTCCAAGATAATATATCGTTGAAAATGGCTACATAAAGCTATATAAAGTGAATAATAATAATACCAGTAATAAAATACAATTTATTGTGCATCAAATACGTAAGATACAATTATATTCCAATGCAATATACTGCGACGGAGGCGTTAACAAGTAACATTCGTAACATCTCACTCGTATCTCGCCGAAGAGGTAGGCTCAGGCGTGTAGTACAGTCTAACGTAACCAAGTACCTTATATCTCCTATCATGGAATAGATGGTGAGTCTATTGCGATACACCGAGCACAAAGCAAAGCACAAGAGCCGGTTTAATAGCTAAAGAGCTTAACCAGATGGGTAGAATTAATTCAACAGGGGCGAAAAAGAAAACAGATGCTCAAATCAGTACATAACTAAAGTTTCCTAATCGAAGTAACTTTTTCCTTCTCCTCCGAGATTTCATGTCTCGAGGATACAATTACACTCACAAAGACAAGCAAACTATCGTCCAGTACAAAATTAATAACTAAATTCATTCATCAAGTATCTACCTACATCGGAATCGCACTCGAAATTATCAGCTTTGCTACATACCAGCTTCATAAAATAATTTCAACTAAATCGTCAATTTTTTAACTTTATCTTGTCAACAGTTATCATTATCATCACTCCTATCCGCAGCTAAACATAGTCCCCTCCAATATCACTACATTGAGCTCGATGTTGAACTCTTCGCCTCCAGCCGCTGCCAGTCATTTCGCGAATACCGTTAACAGTACCTGAATATATTTCTAATACGACTACTAGGTTTTGATACATTGTTGTAATTATAACATGTAAGAGTTACATGACGATAGTATCAACACTGTTGAATCCGCAAGCACGCTGCCGAATCGTGCAGAACGGAAAGGCTATGCGGATGCGATGCGGCGCTTTGGCGGCTGATCGACCCGAGTGCGTTCCATACGGCGAGTGGACTGCCTCCAGTACTTAATATTATAAATAATTGAGGATTACACGACGTAAGCAAAGGGATACAAACGAATTCTGGATACGTATATATATATATGTTTCTGGTATTCACTTCAGTTATTTCAAATTAGGATTATAAATCATATTTGAAATTGTTTTAGTTAAATATTATTATACTTGTCATCTATTTTTAGCAACAAATGCAAGTAGCTTCCAGTTCACTTTCATCAGAATACTGTTGTATGTTTTATATTGCGCACTATTTAGTCCTGTAACATTTTGTGTTAAAGAACATCAGATTTAATTTTCCACTCACATAAATTGTTTCTTCGGCCATCTTGTAATCTATTAGTTCTTGCGCCTGCTCATTTCGCTATGATTAGTAATAAAAATCCTGTTCTATTTGCGCCAGGATTATATAAAAAAGGGACTTCTAAAGATGAATGTTTTTGGAAGTCCCTTCCTTTTAATATTAGTCAGGTTAATCTCACTCTTTGGAGAATCAGGTTAACAGTCATTATTTGGATAGCTGTAGCAGATAATCTTTTCCTCCTGCCATTCCTTTTCCTTTACAATCGTAATAATTGTTATCAAATAGGTACTACTATATTTACACTTTTCACACCCCTACCTTTCCATTCGTCTACAATTCCTTCTACCTACCTAATATTCGCTTTTTAGTAGGTATAACACTTACTTGTTTATATAAGTGCTCATGAGGTTTATGGTTCTGTGATAAGGGTATTCTAAAACATTTTTTATAGTGTAATTTCACTCTTTTTATAGACATAGAAATTGATCTACACTCTTTTATAAACAATTATACACATAAGCCTTTTGTTCAATCCTTTAGTCTACGCCGGGCCACTGGAAAGCTTCGCTGAATTGATCCCATTCCACTCGATCCCGTGTCATATTATCATTTATAGAGAGTGCTTGACTTCTTGCCTAATTGACCTAACTTCGTCCGATACCGTGTCTTGTTACCGTTTGTAGAGGACACTAGGTGGTTTACAAAGTTCGTGTAAATATACTTTCTGTTACTTGTTCATTTTCTCTTTAAGTAAATCGTTTTAGTTAACTAAAAGTAAGCGTTTCATTAATCGTAACCACTATAATTTACATACGTTCCATAAAAAATAAGATATAAAACAAAAAACATAAGATATGATTAACATAGAATTCCCAGCCTTGAAGCTACTGGCACCAGTAGCAATGCTAAGTTACGGTCTTGTAGACTCTGCCGTTCGAACGCAGCACTGTCTCTATACAGACAAAGTGTAGATACGTTCCGCGGAGTTCGCTCCCGAAATAAAATGAATCGATTGTTACACTGACCCGTGCTCAAACATTAATGAGTTACTTACACCCATAAGTGGCCCAATCTTTTAAATTTACAGCTCCACGTGCTCCTATAACCGTATTTATGCTTTCAATGTCCAAATAGAAGAGCCTAGACTGGCCGGTTAAAACGTATACTTATGTAAATTTTTAACTAAAGTTATCACAAAATAAAAGCTAGTCTACATAGATTTGCTATCCGTACATTATTAAGAAAAGATCTAAATTAAATTAAAAGTTCGCTGAGATATTAATAAAATACAATGATATTTTTTTTAATTAGCCAAATTATGGCTGAAAGTCTTGAATTGACGAATTGTCGATTGCCATAAATTATAATGCAATCCTGCAATTGCACGCAGTTTTCTGTCAGCCTTAATAGATGGCGTTAGTAGTAGCAGCTGTGAAGATTTTCTGATTAGTTGTCTAAAGCTCCAAATTAATGAGAAACTTCATAGTCTCTCGTCTGGTGACAAGTACCTAGAGACTACTTTAGGGGAACTTTTAATTTTAAAGGTTTTTTTATTCCTATAATTTACACATGTGTTCAAATTTGAGCCTAGACTCTAGAGTTAGATGAGTTTGCAAATGACGTAAAACAGAATATTAGATAAGTTTCAGATTGGTGGGAGTTGTCAATTTGTTCTACAAGCCATTTGTATATGACCAATGAAGCATGTACCAGTATACAATAAATGTATGTAATAAACACATATGTAAGAAGGTATATATATCTCTTTGGAATTGTACATAAACTAATATTTTTATAAACAAAAATAAAAAAATAATTAAATAAAACTCTACTTTAATTTCCATTCGTCACCATCCGTTGTCAGTGCCAGTTACCGCCTCATCGGACTAATCTGAGCTCCATTCAATTTGAAGAGCGAAATCAAATTCAAATGTAGGGAACTATAGAAGCGATTGCGAGTGGAACTGGAAAGGCAGTGTCAGGTCCCTTCTTTGTCACAAGAAGATGACACTTTGTGCGATCAGTCTAAGGATTAGGCGCCAATGGACGCTTGAGTCGCTATTAATTGTGCGTTTAATATTGGTCCCATAACGAAAAGCTTTGTAAAGAAGCAAACCAACAACAATAAACAACAAACATACGACGACAATTTCTTTATAATTATGATAATAAACCCAAAAAAGTTAATGAATATTCATTGTGAGTCTGTATTAATAATAGCAATATCTCTATAAATTGAGATCGTGGAGGAAAATATGTTATGAAATTTTTTCCAAGAATTTTTTCCCACGATAACAAAATTCTCTTATACCCAAAGAGGAGAAACGTGTAATTGTGTTAGTCTGTGAATTAAGAAAATTCAAGGAAAATACACTAATGAAACGTTAATTGGGTCTGTTTTCCGGAATTTTTTGTTTTCTATCTGTATGCATTAGTTATGCTGGATGCGACAAGCCGAGGACAAGGCGCGATGACGCTCATTAGGAGGCCTATGTCCAGCAGTGGACTGAGATAGGCTGATCAGCTTACGTTTATACCTTCCTTTATTATGCGGACTGACTTCTATTTAACTAGCTTTCGCTATTTCACAGCCATTTACTAACCATATGAAAAGATTCTCGACTTTAAAGAAACACATTGGACTTATACCTACTTTAGAATAAAAAAATCTACTAGCTCTTTGGCAGCGTTGTCTTTGAGATTCGCGTATCGAAACAGTAATCGAACTATAGAATTAAATAAAGTGTAAATTTAAGCGTAAATTTTGCAAATATATAACTAGCTGAGCAAAATAATCTAGTTTAAAATTACATCCGCTTTTGGTTACCTCTACAGACGATTGATAACTTCATCTCGCGCACAATACCGTCTTACATCTAAATAACAATTATACTGTTTTACCAAAATATAATAGCAATACTCTAAACATCCAATACATATTCCTATCATCATCATCATCATCAGAGTACTCCCGTCCACTGCCAATGGCACGCCACTGAACTCGATCTTCAGCTCTTCGCATATAATATAATATAATATATTATACCTATTGTTATATACCTACTGTTTTCGTGTTACTGCGAATAAAGCTTATTGGTGATATTCTTTCACTTAAACAATATCATTAGTGTACGTACTCATTTCACGAGGCACTTGATATAGTCGATCAGTCATTTAATACAATTGTCGGTATTCTGCACGAAGGATTCTGGGTTCGATATCCGGCTTAGAATTAATGCTGAATTTCGGTACCGGGTCTGATTGTAAGATACATGTATATATATTACATACAGTGCTTACCACAAATACCATCGCTACATGACTTTACTATTAATAGATTTACTGCTGACTTATATAATATAAATCAAATCTGACAAGTAGAACTTTAAAAAAAAAACATTAAATAAATTTACTTCAACAAACGAAAAGCTTATTCTATGAAAATTACTATTAAATTGCACAAATAATTTACCTACACAACATTTTGACAATGGTGTTTATCAAAACCTAATTGAATCTAAATACCCACATGAAACAAACAATTTTAAGGTCAAGATAGAACAAAGAAAAATTTTATTGCAATTTTAAATAAGGAATCCGATAAATCATAAACCAAACAACATCAACAAAGCGATAAACAAGATTCCATTAAGATAACTGTACCGACACGTCCGTTACAAGTCTGGAGTTTATTTTGCGCGGCTTATAACAGTGCGTGGGCGGACATCCTTAATTCGAAATTTTCGTCTTAGAGATGAAAAATTATTGTTAATAATAGTAAAAGATTAAACGTCACGTGTTATAACGGTGAAGGAAAACATCGTGAGTAAATCTGCACACTTTAACGTTTCCAAAAAATATTCTGGTTTTAACCCTCACATTCTGTTAAGGAATTTTATTTAATTTTTATACATTTTTTTTTGTTATACTGGTGTACAAATGAAGTGTATAAATAACTAAATAACTCTGAGAGGAGACCCGCATTCAAGAGTGGAACGATAAAAAGAGGATTAAAAAAACAAATACCAATATATTGTATAATTATTTTACAGGCCATTGATAAGTAAAAATAAAGAATAAGACATAACAGAGACGGTATTCAAATCTCATAACAATATAAACCAACGAAGTAAGCAGTGAAGAACAAAGAACAAAGTCAGTAAAAGTGTAATATCGAGAAACGGTCCTATTGTTCCTAACATTAAGTGGAATTGTGACGAAGAAAATAGTTGTCAAAGTAACGCCCTCGCTCATTAACACTTAATAGCGGTGAGCAGTTAATGTTGTGTATTTTGTCTTTGTCTTTCTTGTTACGAATACGTAAGCCGGAAAGAGATAAACCACGCAAGCGTTTATAACTTTAGGCATTCAGTTGCTTCGTTGATCTAATGTTGGTGAAATGATGGTATTGTCTTTTGTTGTATGTGTGTACAATGAAGAATAATTGTATAGTGATTGGAAGCACAATTGCTGAGCAGGAGGTCCTGGATTACATCCCTGAGTCGGCAAGATTAGTATTGGATTTCTATAACCTAAACATCATAATGATAGCTCGAAATCTAGATTAGTGTTCGGAGTATGGCAATAGGTTCACCCCATATTCCATAGGACGTATGAAATTTAAAATGAAAAGTGGGAACACTTCTATACCTGCAGTATGAACTACGTACAGACGTGATCCTGCACCTAACCCTTTTGGGGTACTATAGACACGATTCTCTACCTAACTGTTTGGGGAATTGCAAGCATGATATTAAGTTATTTTATGTATTTAAGTAATCTCTGTTTAAGAATATTTTGCCTTTAAAATATATAAAATTTTTAACACTTTTACATAGAGTACGCAACAATAGTCCTACAATCTTTTCAATAGGCTCACCACCTATTCCATCGGACTTATACGTAACTGGTGAAACGTGGGAGTGTACTACACTCTTCCGCCTACCCCTTCGGGGGTCACAGGCGTGACGTTACGTCACGTAATAATTAAAGCAGAAATGTTAATACCACCCATTCTCTTCCAGCCCATTTACTCCGCTCGGTGCGTCATCGTAAACAAAGCGTCGCGAAACAAGCCTTCGTCCTGATGCTAATGAGATTCGGTTCATGACGCTGATATAAATATAGAAATATACTTTCAGTGAACATCGTCAACGCAGTGGTAGCTTAAATAGATATGTAGATTGGTTTGGCATGAAAAATTCGATTAAACTCCAGAGATATCTGGAGTTGGATGTTGCATTCGTGTTACTACAAAACATTATTATTAACATTAACAAAACATTATGTTATACATTGTGCTTTTAACAGAAATACGCTTATGTTTAGCGATTCAGTAGTTAGTGACATTGAATGCTGTGCTCAGAACGTGGGTTCAATTCCCACTCGGATCTATTATTTGCGTGTTGAGCACGAGGATTCTGTATCTGGATGGTAGTTTATCTATATACATATATAAAGAGTTTTCAAAATATATATATTTAGTAGTTTACGATGTAATCAGATAATCGTGGCCATACCACAAGCTTTTCCTAGCTTGGGATCAGTATAATATACATAAGTATAATAAAGACCAAATGATATGGCCACGACGAAAGTAACGCCATGATGGAACTATGGAAAAGTTTATTGACAAGCGATATCATTTATAATGGCAACAATAATTACAATATTTTTTTAAGCGTAGCTTGAAGGCTGTAATCCTCGACGGTGTAGGCAGAGGAGTGTAGTACACTCCCACGTATCACCAATTACGTTTCACGTCATTTATTTTTTAGTATTTATTTTTAATATTACTCTATTACTTCTATCACGGTTGTACTAAATTATCACAATAATAATATGATTATGTCCACAAAGGATTCTGCCCAAAATGAGAATTTTTTTCTGTACTAAAATTGGTAATTTTGTAAAAATACTTTGTGAAAATACCTAGAAACGTAATAAGGTGAAGCTGAACGAATTCCCAACTCACCATTTATGCTGAACACCTACGACTGGCGCCCCTATCCAAGGGGGTTGCGCTAACAACATTCGCAAGAATGAAATGGTATCGGTAGCAAATACAAAACTAGTTCAACGCTAAAGGGTACATTAGATACGAAAAGTATATTTGATATTTCATAAAACTACGATAATTAAACAATAACTTTTCACTTTTTCATTTATTTGTTTATTTCGGTAATACTTAATTTAGTTAGTTTAGGTTGTGAATTAATTGTAATGGTATTGTCTTTCAGGCGTATGGCGATAGGCTCACCACCTATTCCATGGGACTTAACCGTAACGGATGAAACGTGGGAGTGTACTTCATTTCCCTGCCTACCCCTTTGGGGAATACAAGCGTGATGTTACGTAGTTCAGGTGACTTTGGGTACCAGTAACAAAGGGTCATAGATATAATAAAAATAAGAGAACATCAAATATTAAATTACGTCCACATGTACGTACCTACATGTACGAGTTGTTACAATCTGCGAGGAGACCCGTGTCCAACAGTGGATTGATAAGGGTTTGATGAAATAATGTTAATGAAGATGATGGTCAAAAATTTCAGAATTATCATTCAGGTTTTAGTTCACATGTCGCTTGTTATACCGAAACACCAAAAAATACGATCTTCTATTGTTACATATGAAAACAGTATAAAAATGAAAAAAAATTACTTAAATACATAAGTATGTAAGTAATTGTTTGATGTAACTGATGTTGATTATGTAACTTTTATTTTCGTATAATTTTATGTACAGTTTACTTATAGAACAATTTAACTATGATTGGCCGGGGTAAGATAAAAATTTTATCAAATTGTCTCTCAACACAAAACGTTAAGGGCCACTGCTGCTGATCGCTACAAGTATGTCGCTCTTCAATATTCATAACGCCTCGCTCAAGAATCCTATCGCGTGAACAGCCAGTCAAATAGTGCTATTTTCAGCCAATGAGCGTTCTTCAAAATCTAGTGTTTACTTGAATACGACTTACGAAATCGAAATAGTTAAAATACTCAATCGAATTCGAAGTATTGGAAGTTCAATATTCATAATGCTTAGTCTACGTTCCCTGTAACTAGCCCATAGATCACATTCAACCATGCTGTCCCAGTGCAAAATGGGGAAAACCATTTTATTAATATCCACAGCACAAACGATCCTTTAATGTTTATTTATTCAATTATTGAAATATTCATTGATTCATTTGTTATCTAAATTGCAGTGCAGTGGAAATTGTTATATTTACCACGCAATCTGCATATCTGATAATTGGATTATAATCAAATGAAAGTCAGTAGCGGATATAAGAAAGATGAGTTACGTAGCATTTTCATCGGGATATAATATCCGGGTGTTCCTGCAAAATCGGATAAGGGGTGGCTTGAGATATCTGCGAAATTGAGAATATCATTTCTGTGGCTTAGAAAAGAAGTTGTAAGTTTATGCGTAAAACCACATTTAAACGTAACATCGCGCCTGTAATCCCAGAAGGGGTTGGCAGAGGAGTGTAGTACACTGCGACGTTTGACCAGTTTTACTATACGTTCCACAATGAAAAGACTGTAATCAATTACACGCTAGTGAAGATGGAATCTTAACAGGCATATCATTATTTACAAATGTTACACGTGTTCCAATAATTAAATTCTCTATAACATTCCGTGGATCGTGTGACGTCTGTCAATCCGTCCTTTTCAAGCGTGGTCGACTATATCATTAATCATTTTCTAATTGTAAAAGGAAACCCGAGTCCCAATTGTATAGAGATATCATAACTGAATGATACGTTTATGATTGTACTAATTAATTGACTGCGCGATGTATGCAAGGCGCAAGTTTCTAAATGGCTCAATTCATTAAGCTTCTCTTTTGAATGATGGCAAAATGTTTCCGGGAATTCTATAGAGCCTTTGAAGCTATTCTCAGCCTGCACTTCAATAGTCCATTGTGCTTACGACAATTGTGTAAGAAGTCCATGAAGTGTTAATTTAATTTCGCCAAAATATTTAAAGAGGACGTTGTTCGAAATAAGTACTGGAAATATAATTTAAATTATGAAGAAAATTATCTAAATGTTCAATTTAGATACGGAATTAATTTTAAGTTATATTTCTTTTTGATTATTTTAAAACACAATTTCAAGATTTATTATTACTAGCATGTGGATATCGGACTCGATATAATAATTTGTGTGAATAATTATTTTTTTAACTTTTCTTCTTCATTGCTATCAAATTTTATTTAAAAGTTCGGTTAGGAACGAACGGAACAAAAATTTTTGGTTAAAAATTTTAATATGCTAAATATCAAATGCGTATAATAATGCATTTTATTGTAAACAATATTATACAATAATGTATAAACATTAATGTATATTATTAATGTAATGTAATGTATATATAACAAGCGTATATTATATTATAGTGAAATAATATTCATATCCACGTAAAAATATCAATTTTAAAGAGGTCTTATGTATACTCCGTGTTAGACAATGAATTCGCCCGGTCTCTGCCAACTGAGGCCTCGTAAACCAGAGCCGTAGACAGATCTTCAAAAATCTTCACACTTATATTTCAGAGGGAGAAGCAAAAGATAACGATATCCACTGTCTTCAGATTTGGCAAACTATTTTCGTCCATTTTCGTCGAGGCAGTGTAATAAAAAATATCAAGACGAATAAATTAAGGAACGAAAAGTGTCTAGCAATTTTATATTAAAAATGCGGATGAGAAACAGCAAACGTTGGCGGATGGTTGATGTAGTAATATAATATAAAATGTTCACACCCTAACCGGGAGCCAGTTGCAGGCGCGAAGATTTACTGCGCCCATAAAACTTGTCCCGACAGAAAGAACACTTAATAACGCGCCCTCTGAAACTGCTCACCTGTAGTCTTACTACAGATTCGCCCTCGCTAACATATTAACACCTAAAATGTCTGGAACTTTCTAAAAGTTTCTGGAACTTTCTTGAGCGTCCAAAGTTACGAACAGCGTTATGTAAATTCATTCATCAATAAACGTGGTTAGAAAGCGCAATAATTAATGATTATTAGTTATCCGATTAATACATTAAAATACAATTTATTAAAAAAAATCGCATCGCAATGGAAACTTGTTCAGAAATTTAGGATATTGACTACGTTAATTCTCCAGATACTTTCCTGAAAGAGAGTACCATCGATTTGTCATATAAATTCATTTCACTTACTAATAACGGAAGTCGCTCATTATGAAACCGTATAATTAGGCCTTGTGACATCAAAGCTTTATCCCCGCAAAACCATTAGTCGGTAGGTACCCTCTAATCCCGGGTCTCCGGGGCAGAATATTGTGACATGGGTCAACCATAACAGACCCGTTATGGTCGCATTAGCTTTTAGCCATCCTCATCCACATTAAATAAACATAAAAATCATAACAACCGGAAGGAATTAAAAGAGCAGGCGGTAGTTTTATCGTTTCAGAGACTAACTTAAAAATGAGTCATCGTACTAAATCTTATTAACCATTACTGAATAGCACCAGGAGAGATATTAGCTCTGCTAGTGTCATAGTTGAGACTAGGTTGGAAATAGGAAATGTCACTGTCAGAGGCTGTTTTTGTCACTCGTCACTAGACTGTTCTGTCGTTCGTATCGTCTGCTTCCTTGCTACTTAATTTCGATTACAAATAGGCATTACATCGTAAACTTACCCATCAATATTATCTATTTACATCCCATTGTTATTGTAAAATACATAATCTTCGTGATATTGAAAAATAGAATCTTATCACAATAAACATCTTTGTGCATGTTATTTTATTCTGGTAATAAAATTTCATTTCACTTTATTTTTATTGTTAGGTTACAGCAAGTCCCATGAACATAGAGAGGCAACGGATGTCAAATATCTAAATTCTTAATGACCTGACAAGTATCTTCTACATTTTTCACTCTCTTCCTGCACGAACTTCTGTTTCGCAAATTTTTTACTTTCCCATGAGCCATTGTCTGACATGTTCGATCAAAATCGATGAGTCTCAGTCTTTCTTAACACCTGCATCCATCAAAATTTCAGACTGTTAATTTCAAACAAACTTGTTTAATTGCAAATAAACGCGTTCGGGGAATATCAAGCCGCGAATTCGGCATAATGATAAGAAAGTTAACGATACAATAAGACTTAACAATTACATCTGTCCGATTCGGTAAATTTAAATCAGAGTCTGGTTTAATTCAGTGGCAGTCAGAAAATGTACTTTACTTTATATTTACACGGCCCAATACAAAACAGAGGAAGGTTACAGAGGCGAAGATTTATAGGGGCCATAAAACTTGTTAAGGATAATTTTGCTCGCGGTATTCCCCGTGAAATTTTGCGGGCAATTCTCTTGTGAAGTATAAGAACACTTAATAAAGGTAGGTATATTTTAAATAACTTCCAAGGCGGTAGAATTCCCTCCTCAAAAGTTATATAATGGTGTGTCTATTTTTCCTAATACCCCCATTTCCTGGCAGTATATAGGTAGGGTAACTTGTAATAAGAGAATTGTTTAAACGTAATTACCTAAAAGACTATGGCCTTGACCCTCTCAATATGAGAGGAGACCCATATTCCAACAGTGGAATGACAAATGGGTCGATTATTA
>DWEE01000091.1:0-22917 GCA_018245755.1 Parelbella macleannani | reverse complement strand
TTGTCTTTAAAAGGTATTTAATGTATTTGTAATATGTATGATAAATACTTTAAACTGAATTAAATAAACCATTTATTATTTACGTTATAGACAATGGGTCCATGTCAGACATGAGACATCCATAACAGGTCAATAATAATTGTTCTCAATAAGCGGCACAGAAGAAAGATTTGTATAAGCGTAGTCTTCGACATTAGAACCTAGACAACGCTCAAACTGATTTTTTAAAACTTACGATCGAATTTCGATCGCTACTGGGTCACTGGTACTATTAAAAAGGACAAAATATTGTCAGCAGTACCACAAGTCCCAGAAGTTAGTATTCAAATATCTGATTGCCGGTATACAATGCTGATCCTCAATAAAGTACAAATAAACCACCGAATCCTGTTGGAATGAGTAAGAAATCGCTTACAAAAGAACACAAAAGTAACAAAACACAAAGTGAACGTAACAAATTTGCTGCAATGTGTTTGACACCGTTCATCTTCGCGTATCGGAAAGTTGTAATGAACTTAAACGGGAAACGTTTCATCGAAAATTCTCGATGCTTGAGGAAAATGTTGTTGTTGTATGAAACGTCGCGGATGTTAGTACATATGTACCTATAGCTACGTTTAATTTTCAATTTGAATCAGTAGTAGTAGTAGCAGTATTCTTTATTGTACATCAAAGTATCATAAAGATAAATAAATACAGACAAAAAAACAATTGTAGATTGTACAATGGGCGGCCTTGTCGCTAATTAGCAATCTCTTCCAGGCAACCTTGTAGTTGGCAGAGACAAGACCAAAAAAAATATTAAAAAATAAATGGTAAGAGGGTAGGTGCATATGATACTATAACATAATGAAAATAATACGGACAGAATAACGAAAACGGAAAAAACGAGGATAGCGAAGAGTAGAGTAGGAGAAAAGAAGAGGATTATTAGAGGTCGAGATAATACTTTTTAACTTGTTTTTTGAAAGTGATTGTATTGGCAGAGCGTCTAATAGATATAAGTAAGGAATTGCAAAGATGTAAAGCATACGTAGCAAATGATTTTTTGTAAAAACTAGAAGAATAAAGGGTAGTGGAAAGGAGAAGATTAGTACTAGATCGAAGGGAGAAGTTATGGGGGTTACTAATAAACACAAAACGCTCTTTTAAATAGGAAGCAGTTGATGGATTAAATAATATAGCGCACAAGGCAGAAAGAATATGTGCATTCCGGCGAAGGCGGATAGGGAGCCACTTGAGCTTATTGCGATATTGAGAAATATGGTCTTATTTACGTATGCCAAATATGAACCGTATACAGGTATTTTGGAGGCGCTCGAGTTTATTTAACTGTTTCTCTGTAAGATTGAGATAGCAAACATCGGCATAATCAAATATAGGAAGAAGAAGAGATTGAACAAGCGTAATTTTTGTTGGAATGGGAAGTAGATTACGAAGATGACGGAAGGAGCTTCAAGAAGCAAAAACTTTTCTGCTTACTTCCTTGAGCTGTAGCATTCATGTTAAGGAGCGGTCCATGGTTAGGCCCAAATTTTTTATCGAGTCACTGTAATGGAATTATGGTATCATTAATAGTGACTGGTGGTAATTGGCGCTAGTTAGTTTGTTCTGTGAGGTGACTTAAAAACCTCTGATAGTAATCCATATCTGTGCCCGTCACTATGAAAGCTGCATAGCGTATGCAAGTGTACGTACCTACATGTTTCTTGCTTACACCAATATGAGAGAGGCTTGTGCCCAGGTGTGCTATGTACTAAGAATTGTAGCTAACAGAAAGTATATTCCTTTTTTGGAATTAAATTACGAATACAATAAAACTATGCAGTTGAAATACACATCTTTTGAAATTTTCATCGTTGCAATATTACGAGAGCCAACACCCTAGACGCTAATTAATGGCAATTAATGTCTTGAACGAAACATTTGTTGCTGGCACACGCCCAGTCTGGCGTGGAGTTAATCTGTATCTAACCCCACAGGGCTACCCCAAAACAAACACGTTACCAGAAAGCCTAAGCCGTTTTACATAATTCTCGTATTTGTATGCCAATTTTGGTTACATACCGCCCTATACTGTAATATACCTGAAATAGTGCGCAGAAATTACACTCTTGTTTTCTGTAGTAATAAGTGTCAGTTTTGTCCGTATATAGCAAAAAGAGTGATGCAGCAATTCCGTACACCCCTTCTAGCATTTTAAATAAGTTGTATGTCTTTTTTATCTTGTGATGCACCGACGTTGTACGGAAATCGATGCGCAGGCGTTGATTATTTCTATTTTGAAACGACGGTTACAATCTATTTTACACCGGCAGTTAGCATTTGTGTAACATTGTGTCTGTTTTATGTGCGTGTGTGTAAAAGAGTGTTCGTGTTTCCAAATGACTTCCTTCGTTTGCTGGAGTACGCACTCTCATTTATGTGTAATTTGATGTACTTTTTAGCGACACAAAATAAAATAATATATAAATATTTACAAGAGAGTCTTCATTAACAAAATCCTTCTCAATAGCAGGTGTTGCGTTATTTCTGTGCAAATAATGAGCAGTTTTTCGTGTGAAAACTGAAAAGTTCCTTGAAATGTTTTCCACTATCCCTGCCCTGTGTTCCGTCCGAAGCAGCTTATGTTCTGTTACTTAAGAATTGTTCTTTATTTTTGTATTATACAACATAAATTAACGTCTTGTGTTGTTTTTTGAAAGCAATAAAAACTGGAAGGACAATAGAAAAAATTATAATAATTCTTGTCTACCGATATATGTATGTACATATACTATATAATATATATACGTACATTAGATATTTATTTATTTATTTCATAACTTAAGACTAGCATTACAGGCTAAGCCTAATTAGCTAACCTAGTTCCTTCCTTGTTATTTCACTACAATATATTATTATTTATGTATTGCATAGTACAATCTGTGCCACCTTTGTGAACTCGTTCAGTGTGCACGTGAATAGGTCGACACTATCCGCTACCGCGTTAAGTACGCGCAGCGCCCGTGAGCACGGCGCGTCGCGCAGCAAGCTGGTGCGCGCGCGGGGCAGCGCCAGCAGGGGCGGCCGTCGCCGCCGTTCCACACTCTTATTGGGCACATTAAAATGCAATTGCCGTAAGATGGCTGGACTGTCTACCTTTCCCCGCATTACTTTTAATAGATATGTGGCAAGCGCCACTTCTCTCCTGGTCTCCAACTTGCTATATCCCACCATGCCTAGAACGAACAGAGTGGGGTACAGAAGTGGATAACCAGGATAGATGCCGTAAAGCTTGCGATATATATACCGCGCAAACTTGTTCTGGACGCGTTCCAGCATTATTTTATACTTGATCTCGCTTGGAGCCCATACAACCGAATTATACTCCAAGCGACTTCTCACCAAGGCCCCATATAAGGCACGCAGCGCCTTGACATTTGTAAAGGCGTTTGCCTGCCGTAATATGAAGCCAAGGTTCCAGTACGATTTTTTGCACAACCCGGCTATATGATCTCGGAAGCGAAGATCAGCGGTAAATCGGACGCCCAAATCCTTAATCTCCGTCACGCGCCGCAGAGGTTCATCTTGGATGCGGTACTGGTGGTGGCGCGGGTAACGAGCACGGCTGAACGACAGTATTGAACATTTGGCCACATTGAAACATAGCTTGTTCTTGTGGCTCCACTCGACCATACTGTTTATGTCCTTTTGTAGCCTAACGTGGTCTGAAATGTCACCCACCTCGCGCACCAATTTCAGGTCGTCAGCAAATAAAAGGCATGTAGACTCCTGGACCACCTCCGGTAGGTCATTTATCATTATAACAAACTGGAGGGGCCCTAAATTACTACCTTGGCTGACGCCTCATGGTATAGGGTATTGGCCCGAGTAGCATCCGCCACAGTCGACGTACTGGCGCCTGTCCCGCAAGTAGCTGGCGAAGAATGTCAACGTTTCAGCCGTGCAGCCCACTCTGGCTAACTTTGTGAGCAGGACGTCGTTATCGACTGTGTCGAACGCTTTCTGAAAGTCGAAGTAGGCGACATCGACTTGACCACCGGCATCCACTGCTGGCACCGCTCGTGTCATCAGCTGTAGAAGGTTACCCATAGTTCCCCGTCCCGGTCGAAAACCATGCTGCGCGTCGGATAACTGAGTTTTCACCTGCGCATAGAGCGAGTGATGGATAGCTGACTCGAACACCTTAGCTGGCGTGCATAGAAGCGCCACCGGTCTATAATCGCCTGGTTCCGGCCCTCCCCGCCCCTTTGGCACCGGCACTACTCGGGTGAGTTTCCACCGGTCCGGAAAGGTCGTAGTACCGAGACAGACGTTATAAATATGTAGAAGAGGCCCCTCCAATGCGAAACGACAGTCTTTGAACAAGAATGGCGGCATGCCGTCAGGTCCTACTGAGTGCTTCGGCGGCAGGCTTGCCAGCGCACGACGCACGTCCGTCAAAGCAAGGGCATCCAAGTGTACGCGTGCAGCACTCCCCACTTCACCAGCTGCCGCAATGCACGCCGATACGTCCAACCGAGCTGGGTCTGGACTATAGACGGAATGAAAATAGTTTGCGAAATTTTCTGCGCATTCCTGATTCGAGAGAGTGCGCCCGTTCTGCATTAGCGTAGGCTGCCTGGTATTGCCATTTTTAGATTTTATAAAGTTCCAAAACGCTTTTGGATCCGAAACGAGGTGAGCCTGCACCCGGTCTCGATAGCGATCATGAACCAGCGCAGTCACCGCCTTCACTCTTGTTCTGCATTGTGCAAACGCCTTATAATCGCTCGACGATTTGCTCGCTTTATATTTTTTATGTAAGCGATATTTATGACGAATATCATTAATGATCGCAGCCGTATACCACACTGGATACGTACGTATATCTTTATTAATATTTCGAGTCTTAAGGGGAACCCATTCATTGATAACTTCATTAATCTTGTTATAAAAAATATTTAATACCTCATTAGGTTCTCTTATATCGTATAATTCGTCCCATTTTATATCTAGTATTGACGAATAAACCTGATTAAAATCTGCTTTGTAGAAGTTCCACTGTTTATACGGTGACGTACCAATCTGGTGGCGATTGTAATCCGTACCTGTTGCGTCGCTAGCAGCGACGGGGACGGTGACAGCGAGCGGCGGGTGGTATGCGTCCACCGGCAGTAACGCCTCGTCCGCCGCCGTCACCACCACGCCACCGCGCGCGCTTAACACCAGATCCAACTGCCGGCCGCTACAGTTCGCGACTGCATTACACTGAACGAGTTCACAAAAGGCCATGAAATATTCATAATAATTGCGTATCCAATCAGTTGTTGAAAACAAATTAAAATCGCCTATTATTAAGACATTATTCTTATACTTAATACAAATTTTTTCTAATACATTGAACATTGTTATGTACTCGTGTTCTTCAGTTTTTGGTGGGATGTACACTACACAACAAATGAATAGAAACCTATTATGCAAATAAACAGAGGCACATATTAGCTCGAAATTGTACCTGCTTATATTGGTACCGTCTGGAACCGGTAGCAGGCGCAACACAAAGCGCGGCGCAGACACCAGCATCACACCACCTTGTTTGCGCCCGTCCGCCCGGTCGCAGCGCAGCACGGAGTAACTCGGTGTGACGATCTCAGTGTCCCGGATTGACTCGTTACATCCAGTCTCGGTGATTGCGTACAAGTCAGAACACGAAGACTCAAGAAATGAAAGGAAATTAGACGTCTTCGTTCGGAGACCTCTTACGTTCTGATAAAAAATATTGATTATCCTACAATTTTGTTCCCGGTTGTGTAGTTCCCGATGTCCGAAAAAACAACCATTCGCTGAATTCAGCATCTTTAGGCCAAATGTTTGGATCACACAGCTTTTCGTAATTATGTTCCGAAACGCAAATTCTAAATGACGAGTAGCCTATGTTGGTCTTAAGATGTATCTTCTCCACCTTTACATAACTATCGTCAGTAAGTATTTCGCGTAAATATTCTGTTAAGTTTTCTTCCGTTGTATCTACATGAAGTCTCCATAAGTGAAGAAACTTCTTGCGTTCCACCGCTTTTATTCGAAGAATGGCAGTATTATTTCCCTTACAAATCGGTTTCATTTTGGTAGACTTCACCTTGGTCCGGAGATCATCTTTTACAGGAGTAATTATAGACGTCTCTAGTCTACAATCCTCCCGCGTATTCAAGGTCTTATTAGTGTTGGACGCCATTTTGCGCGTGCGTCTAGGGTTAACATTAACCCATTCACCCGTTAGTCTACCATCGATTACCGCGGATAATTTTTCGTTTGCAATCATATGCGCGCTCTGTGTCGTCGAAGCGGTATTCGCATTCCCGCTAGATGTCATCACTCGGGTCGGTTCGGCTACAACAGCGAACTCTGAGTCAGCATACAATTGCTCATAACTATTACTCCCCCGATCGCTGACGAGTGCCGCCGAATTTGCCCGATTATGGGAACTCCATAGTGGCTCTTGACACGAACTTGATGCACCTCACCCTCTTCTGTGTCAATATCTATGTCAATGCCCGACTTACGAATATTTTTGCCAGTACTCATCAATTCCTTGATTAAATTATTTTGACCAAGTATAATCTTCTCCAATGATGAAACTTTATTTTGCAGATTGAGCACAGTTAGAGTAAGATTTTGCAGTTCACTTTCTACAGTTATAACTTCCATTTCGATTTTTTTCGATAACTTTATCACGGAGCGTATAACAATCGACCTCTCGTCACAACGGTACACTGTACCGTTGTACCACTGTACATATGTATATGTGCGAACTATCGTAAACTGATACCCTATATATTCAATATTGTTAAGAATTTTATTTACTTGGAACTTCGTTGCATATTTACCTAAATGGCTGAAAA
Source organism: Parelbella macleannani (assembly GCA_018245755.1). Classification (NCBI taxonomy): domain Eukaryota; kingdom Metazoa; phylum Arthropoda; class Insecta; order Lepidoptera; family Hesperiidae; genus Parelbella; species Parelbella macleannani. The sequence goes on along the minus strand of DWEE01000091.1, from coordinate 16,033 downwards.
CTAAAAGTTTTTAAACTATGTGATAGCAGTTACTGCTGCAATTTTAAGCAAAATTAAACTTAAACCTCTCGAGCACTATGCGAGTGATTATCGGTATTCATGTTACATTTAATAAACTTCACTGACACAAGTTGGCAGATATATGTATCTGTACGTGTATGTTGTGTTGTTCCTCAGGGTGACGTTGGGCAACTGCATGGGGTTGGGCAAGCGGCCTTACAGGCCGCCCTGGTGGGGGCAACTGGCCTGGATCATCGTGTTCGCCACCATGCTGCTGCTGGCGGTCCTGGGGAACATGTTGGTTATTTGGATCGTTTTAGGTGAGTTGTCGATTTGTTTGCTGTAATTTAGGTACTTCACAATTCTTGAGATATACATATGTATATGGCTTCAATAAAGATCTAATTATTTACATACATTTACAGCGTACTGTAATCACTTTTTATAGCCGTTGAATACAGTGCAAGGGGTTACTTAAGGTTGCTTTAGCTCAATGTTGCTTTTGTGAATAAGACTTACGGACCGTTCAATTACCATTAATTATTGCCTTAAGAACTTGAATAATAAATAGTAGGTGAGTACGTAATTGCTGTTTATTGTTCTTATTTGCCGCAGTTATTAGTAGAATAGGACTACAATTGGTACCCCATTAGTGCGATTATTTGAGCGTATAACAAATATTATATGTAGGTATATCTGGCGTTCGCTGGTTGCGTGCGAATCGCAAATTAGTTACCTATGTTTTTCGGTCTGTACCGTTCTTGTATTTTATTAATGTGTGCATGCTTTTATATTCGATTTTAATTTATACCTAAAAGAAGGTAAAAGCACTTATTTTAAATAATTCTCAAGTGCTATAAAAACAGATGCATTCGGCCGCTGTGTCAGTGTACCTGCTATTAGTCCGAACTTCCATGACCGCTCTCTCGCAGTATCACGTTAGGAGAACGTTCCAAGCGCACGACGCGATGAAAGTAATCTTCGGCGTAAATTGATTTATTTTAAGAACATGTGCCAATTAAGAGGCCTTTATATAGATATCTAAAAACATGTCACAGTTTCAAAGTCTATCGTTTTAACATTAACCGAGAATCGTTTGACGGCTATATACGGACTCTTCTATAGGTTATTTTTGCTACGGAAATAACGAGCTTAATATTTGAAGTGGAGTGCTGGCGTGCCGGATCACGCACCTACGGATGTATTTCAACATCCAGTCCCGGTTAGAACTATTATTTGCTTAGACCGACTACTGGTGCAATTGCATCTGTCTATCTAGTATATTACTCATTATTTGTATTTCATAGACATTTTAATTATTTATCCCAGCACATCGTCGCATGAGGACGGTCACTAACTGCTTCCTCGTGAACTTGGCGGTGGCGGATCTCCTCATGGCAACCCTCAACGGCGCTCCAAACTTTATCTTCCTGGTGACTGCGCACTGGCCCTTCGGTGCCGTCACGTGCGCCGCCAGCAACTTCACCGCCAATCTCACCGTGTCTGCGGGGGTGTTCACGCTCGTGGCCATCACCGTCGACAGGTAAATGGCGGCTCGACAGGTTTCTTCATGGTTAAGACAGTCACAGCAGCCCTCAGTCTATCGTACGTAACCTTCTACGGAAATAAGTTGTAAATAAATGCAATGCGCTGGTAGTCCTGGCATGTAACTTGACATAACGTGTAATTTATTATGCCGGCCTACAATTTTTCATTTTATTGTTGTGATTGACAAGGAAGGTTCGAAGCAGCGAAGCTGCAGTTATGAGAACAAACAGCCGTAGGTAGTACGTGTGAGCTGTACATCAGTTTCCAACAAAACTAAGCAATTCTGTCACCGCTACTGTGTGTACTGTCGCTCGAACGTCGGGGCGGGCGTCGGCGGGCGCTATGTTGGCTAAGAGTTGCGGCTCGACGAACTGACTGTTGCACACTACTTACTGCAGCGAAATGATCAGATGGCCACAAACTATGTTCATTTATTGAGTAAAACCCGTATTAATGATCATTAAACCATGTAATCAATTGAAACACGGCTGAGTTTTATATATTTTTACCTGTATTACTTTGATTTTTTTTCAGGGAATTGGTGCCTACTAATGGTAGTATTAAGGGTGCTAAATTTTAAATGCCAGCAAGAGGCGCAAATGACCATGGCGTTAAGTCTTAACATTAAATATGACTTCAAAATTCTTTTGTCAAATTATTGTAATGTCAATAGGTGCAAAATATATTTAAATCTAGTATAAGGTTCGTGAAAGAAAACAACACGTATACAGAAATATCCTTTGATAACATTGAAAAATCTGGGATTTACGGAAAACAACCCTTACGGAGTGAAGGTTACACATAGTGTTACACATGTTATAACAGGCGTCCGTGGACAAGGCGAGTTGGCGTTTTTTTCGCAATGGGTCCCCGCCGAGCGCGCCGCTCATGAATAACCTAGCGCTCACAACTTTGAATAATTGCATTGCGGTGGACTTTTTGCTTTATTAAACCGTTCTTGTCGTGTGGTGTTTCATGTTTCTGTCGCAGTGGCTTCGGTGAATGTACAGCTCGTCTGAACGTTGTAGGTTAGTCGCCTACCATGTTGCGTTTCTATGCAATTCTGATGCTCGCCGGCCCATCTGCTCCCGCCCGTCGCACACTCGCTTCCTCCCCCTCCTCTAGCTCTTCTTTTCTTTTTTAAAAAATATAATATCATTTCGACAGTATACCACAGCTAACCACACATATACACTCGCCTACCTCGCCTGACGTACACCCAAACCAGTAATGCTTAGAAACCGTTGCTATGGTAACCGTTGGTGAGTATTTATTTAAACATTTTATTATGCTTTACTTGGGTTGGTAATTTTTGGTGAAATTTTGGATAATTTAATAAAGCAGAATTTTTTTTTAGTATCCTATGTTACTCCTCCTCCAAGAATATGTGTACGAAGTTTCATGATGATCGTTTAAGTAGTTTTTGCGTCATGGCCTAACAAACAAACTTACATTCACATTTATAATCTTCGTAGGGATAATTGGGATCGCGAAAACGGCTCCAATGATTTTCTTGAAATCTAGTATGCAGGGTTTTCGGGGGCGAAAAATCGATCTAGCTAGGTTTAATTCTTAGAAAATTCGTTTTATCCGTGTTTTCAGGCAGTGAAAAATTGTTACAATATCGTTAGAACACGAAGGTAAATTTCGCCACCAACTACAAGGTTATAATAGCTCAGGTGGGAAATGGGCGGTCCCGTAACCAGAAAACTTCCGTGCGAGTCCAGATGTTTCCAGTCCTATTATTTTTCCATTTTTTTCAAGTTCCTTCTTTTATGAGAAAACCTATTATTGGGAGCCGTTTATCAGGGCACCTAATTTGTATCTAAAAAAATTTGAAAATTAAAAGACCTCAAAAAAAATACAGAGCTAAGATCAGCCAGTCAGTAAGGTAAGCTAGGTCAGCCAGGTACTGAAATAATAAAGTGCCAAAGTGGACGCATACGGGTGATACCAGTTGGTTCCTGTGGGTAAGGGTACACCGACACCACCTCCACTGTCAATAAATTATTTTGGACTTAAAATTAAAATAACATAAATAGTGATTGCCATGATTCGAGCTAAATGTTTAATTGAATTGGAATCTTATCACATGTCGTCAATCACTTTACCGTTCCACTCTTTGATCTCTATTAGGTCTATTAGAACAAGAAATTTTAAATTCATAGTCTCTCACGTTAGCCAATTACGATTTGACCAAGGTTTTAAATCTCAAAAAACAACAAACTGAAAAATCTTAAGTGTGTAGAATTCCCTGACGGCTCCCCAACGGTTATAACACTGGTCTGCAACAAAATCTTCCTTTAAATGAAAATAAGATGAGTAGGAGGAGTTAACATCATAAAATCAGGCTCGTTTTTCATTTTTTGCTATCACGAATATTTTGTAAATGTTTTTAATAGCTCAATATTTTGTATTCTCGTCCGTCGTTTTTGTTTTAACTATGTTTAATTTAATTCAGGTCATATTTACATCTGCAAACACAAACACACACACTATTAGCCTGTCATCGTCCACTGCTGGACATACTCGTAGGCCTCTCCAATGGCCCGCCACTGAGCTCGATCTTCTGCTCTAAGCATCCATCTATAAAAACGGTTTGTATTAATAGAAAAAGAGAGAACGATATGACCTTACCGGGTTTTAGCACTAATGCTTGTGCCACAGCAAATCTCGCTGTGATTTCGTAGCGTGCAGTATGTATATACGTAGAAAAGTTATATAGAGAATATTTTTTAATTTATAGCGGATATTTCGGTATTCTATATTTCGGTATTTTGTCTGCCTCGTTGGTCGACGAGTGGTTGCAAGCGCGACTGCCGATCGGGAGGTCCTGGGTTCAAATCTCGGATCGGGTGCTATAAGATTTTTCTAATTTCAAATTTCTAGTAGTGACTGGGAGTCTAGAATTGTGCCCGGTGTATATTACCTCCAGTGCGAATGAACAACAACGAAATGGTGGATGGTGGAGACGCTTATCCCGGACTTAGCCAATCAAGTATTTTCTCTCCAAGTATTTAATCATTAATTTAACATTTACAGTGATAACAAAACCTCATCTTCTAACGCAACCCAATTCGAATGACCTTGTTCGTGATTCAAGACTTTCAAAATATAAGGCTCAACTTCTCGTATCAAGAATAAAACAATGGAAATTATTAGATAAAAATACCAGTGTCTCATATTTTCGTGGCAGACAAGAAGATCTTATGAGTTACTTCACCAAAGAGGGTAATTTGATATTTTGTAATGATGCCAGGGACTACAAAAAGAAACGGGTTTGCCTGAAGAATCAAAGGAATAATTTAATTCCTTTAGCACATGCAGCAAACATGAGAAAAAAACTATGAAATCTGAAGTTATTATTAAAAAAAATCAATATTCCCAATGCAATTGGAACATCTGTGCTGACCTCAAAGTTTAGCATGACTGATGTGCAAGGAGGATTCACCAAATTTTGTTGTTATTTATGCGAGTGAACGTTGCAAAATACAAGCACTACGTTATAAAAAAAGCCAAGAAGAGCGAGTTTGATGCCTGGAGTCAAAAACGTGAAAGAGGAACCTTTAGTTCAAAGTCAAATTTGTTTTTACCACTACTCCACATAAAACTGGGTCTAATGAAAAATTGAGTAAAAAGCCATGAACAAAGACGAAGAAGGCTTTCAATACCGTAAAACCAAATTTTCTCGAATCAGCAACGACAAATTAAAAGAGGGAATCTTCGTGGGTCCCCACATACGGGAGTAATAAGTCTTTATAATTATAAGTACCTAATATAATTATAAGTAACTTGAATGAAGATAAAAAGAGCATGGACTGCTTACGTAGAAGTGTGTCATAATTTTCTTGGAAACAAAAAAAAATTAAAACTACCAGGAAATCATCATCTTTATTCTCACAAAGCTCCGAAATGCAATATGTCCCTTAAAATTCATTTTTTAGACTCTCACTTAGATTTCTTCCCCGAAAATCAAAATCTTGGGGCAGTATCAGATGAACGTGGTGAAAAGTTTCACCAACATGTATTGCACATAGAGAGGCGCTACAACGGAAAATGGTCAGAAGCAATGCGTGCCGATTTTTGTTGGACGATTTGTCATGAAACACCAACAGGAAAAATGAACAGAAAAAAATCTACAAAGTGGAGTCTGTTAAGAAAGAGTATTTACATTTATCTGATGGTTTTTGACGATTTTCACTGATTTTATCTTATACAATATTCTTTTTTTAATTAAACGACTTAAATTTGAAGCACAATTAGAGCTTTATACAAAAATTCCGTTTGAAAAAAATTATACGTGTTTCGTAATTTTTCATACTATATTTTTATTCAGAAATAACAAAATTTTCATAAAACATGCATAAAATCTAAAGGAGAGAAATTGTTCTTCCCTGACCAGTGTAATTCACTGATTACACTGGTACTTAACTAAAGTACCACTGTACTTAATGATAAAAACATGTCATGCACCCTCTTAAAAGTTGAACGTGCATGACAGATGCGAGCCCCAGGCGCCGCTGTTGGAGACGGAATTGTAAGGCGATCAGTACTACCGTAATTAAATCGGCCGAGGTCAGTTATGATTGCGTCATAATTGATTGAACTGCACCTGTCAAGCTACGACTCGAACTACCTCATATTTTTAAGCTTGCAGTTTAAATATTCGGCCGTTTTAAGGGATCGTGTGTCGGCTAGCGTGCCTGCCACACCGCGGTGCCAGACACTTGTCAATACAAACGTAAAAATGATTTGTAGATGGAACCCAGGCGCGAATGAAATGAAACTTCGTACTAGTTATAGGTAGATGAAGAAATTAAGTAAACATATTTGATTCAAACGCCTGGAATTAGGATGCTGATTTTCTTTGCTTGGATCAATAGCTTTTGAACGCTGAAGTACGCGGTGCGCGATGGCTGACGAAAATGCTTGTTCGATAACAGTATATTTAGCCGTGTCTTATTGACGTATAAGCAGCAGCTTTGTCTCTCTGCTAGTAGCTTGTATTTGAATATTAAGCAATTTAACTAGGACATCCTATCGAATAGTATTACAGTGTAATAGGGAGAAATAATAAACATAATGCCATCAATTGTGTAATCATAATGCAAAACGTAGGTATATTCAAATCCATTTACATATAATATAAAAAAGGAAATTTGTGCCACTCATGGTCAGTTGTTTTAAACGTGTCCTGCATGGCGCCTACGACCTTTTCTCCCTAGTCCTCGCGTGATCCTCGAGTTTCGTAATGATTAAACATTGTTAGATCGTCAGCGAATAAGTTTCACTTTAGTAATGCCAGCAGTGAAGATTGTTCTAACGCTGGACATATACCCTAACTCCCATCTTATCTTGTTTGCTAATTCGCTTAAGAAATGAACTTTAGCTGCTTTTTGCGAGACATGCGAATCTCCAACTAGGAGCCCCCTCTAGTGATATTGTTTTATTAAAACCTGTCCACAATGTGTGCCCTGAGTCAGCATCGCACGGCGTATTTGCATTTACATATTTTGTTTCTAGTGTCGTAGTAGATCTTGCTCTAGTGCGCGTGTTACTCATTGCTGATCTCATTGGAGCTCAGTGAACTTTTGTTAATTGATTTGTAACTAAACATTTTTTTTATTACCATTTTAAATCAACTATTACACTTCGTTTGTAAATTATTGGCTTGCGATAAAGGTGGCTGCACGTAGGGTAGTTTAAAAATACCACAATGAAGGGTGGCCAATGAGGTGACCTGACTAGTTTGCTAGAGCCCGAGCGCAGTAAGGGGGCATAGAAGGAATTAAATCCACTCTTAAAATTGTTCGTAAATATCTAAAGTAACTACATACATACAGACATACATACATACATACATACATACATACATACATACATACATACATACATACATACATACATACACGCTACAATCGCTGTGGGAAGTATGTGTTTAACTGTTACGCACTGTAATATGTTAGAACACTACGAACACCTAGAACATTGGAAAATAAACGTTAATCATAACACCACGACGTAGACAAAACACATGCTTCATGAGATAATTATACCATATACGTAGCGACCTGACAGTCATTTTAGAAATATGTACATATTTAGTACGGATACGAAATAAGTGCTAAATACAATATGGGACAGAGTCTTTTAAAATCACCAATAAAAATGTGGAAGGCAAGGTATTAATAGAAGACGTTGATTTACGAGAGGTAACTGTCTCTCGGCACAGATACGTGGCCATCGTGAAGCCGCTGCAGCATCGGCTGAGCCGGCGCGTGGCGCGCGCGGCGCTGTTGGCTGTGTGGTGCGCCGGCGCTCTCCTGGCGCTGCCCAGCCTGCTCTACTCCGACACCTACAAGAAAAAGTAACGATCATTACTTCTTCACATCGTTATAACAAAGCGGAGGCCTGCTTTGCCACATATCGAAATTATGATGTGAATATGTATTCGCCCCCTACGGCGAAGTGTCGTTGAAATTGTTCAAAAGCTTCGTATATTTCTAGGGAAATGCGTTCTTCTGCTCGAGAAGTAACATTTAGATATTTACTTTCAATAATGACTCACTCGACCGTTCGTATAATATTATAAAAATGACAAAACGTCATTATGCTCGTATAGACCTAAGCGGGAGCTAAGTCCTGCCTGTGGCCGAGCGCTAGCAGCGCACGGCGGTAAGGAAGACGTCGCTGTTAGTGCGTCGTTAAGAGTCTCACTCGTATGTAACACACGTCTGCAATTCTTGCCAGCGTTGTTATTTTATGATAGAAAGATCTGTGTTCATAACTAATCTTAAAATTATTCCTGAGTTTATTATATTTTTGCTTTTCACGAACAGTGGAGCAACCAATATTAGTTTTAAATATAAAATTTAAATATATATTTAATTTTTATTATCGTTTTCATGAGGGCCTGGGTTTTTTAAATTTACTACAGCCAAGTCGACTGTGTAACAGTGACTCCGAAAATTACTATTTTTATTTGAAAGTACTTAGTTAATTATAAGAGTTGCAAGAAAATAGATTTGCAATCCTACGTCGGCACTTCAGTAAACCTTTAAAAACTAATGTTTTAAAAAGTACTGTTTACGAAGGAATATTTAATACTTCAGCACGAGTGTCACAGGAAGGGAGGATTGAGGTAGTAAATATGTACATTTATTCGTAACATAACCTATTGCCAAACACCGGGCACTGATCCAGACTCCAAGTCACTACTAGAAATTCTAAATTAGAAAAATCCAGTAGTAACCGACACGAGATTTGACCCCAGGACCTCCCGATCGGTAGTCGCGCTTGCAACCGCTCGACCAACTAGGTAGGCAATTGCAGGCAACTGATCAAGGGAATTCCATATTTACCCAGTGGAATGGGTTCCAAGGTCTGCCAGCTCGTGAGTGGGTCGAACTAATGATTTCAGATCACATACGAGTTAAAGGAAAATGAGAGTTCATCAGATATTTTATCAGAAGAAACATAAACAGTAAATTAGGACTTCTTAGATTAGAAGTTGTCAAAAAGGAGTATGCTGGTTTTTTTCTGAAAATCGAATGGGTATAATTTTTAACATTTAAGATCCATGACTTTTTGTTGTACAATTTGAATACTTAATTAGGGATGTTTCAGTGAATTTTGACGTTGAGTTCAGTATGCCGACGAGGTCAACAGGGTGACAGGGCAAATAGAACATATTAAATATCCCTTTGTGGCGTCAATCAGTAAGCCATCATGTTGTACACTGGCTCTATGTCCTGTGGCTGCATTTCATTAACGCATAGAGCTCACCCCCATAGTGCACTGGCACCCTATGTCCACGTTACCTAACTTGACTACAGTAGGCCTGGCTTTGTCAATTTACCTACCCATACTTTACAACCCAGACTGAGAAAACTGCGTACTTTTCTTACCGTCCTGTCCTTTATTTTCTGTTTTTCTGCTTATTTCTGTATTTACCTACTCATATTGTGCCACTATTCCTTGAGAAAGTCTAAAATCACAGTGTACCACTCTGACCGAATTGGAACTTGCGCGTGACGCGCCCATCCATGGCGCAAGAAGTTCTCAGTTATTTATCCTTTGGATGCAACAAACTATGGCTACAAATCATTCAATTTATTTTAGTACATAACCATTAACAATTTGCACCTTAACATACAATATAAACAGCTACAAGACAGATGATGATATTATTGCTATACTGAAGGTACATAAACGGCGAGCGCGAGATATGCTTCATCAGGTGGCCCGACGGCAGCTACCCCACGTCCAGGACAGACTACTGGTAAGCACTGATCACTTTTTTATATTTTTTGCTCCACACATTTTGTTCTAGTCATTTATTTACATAGATCAATATTTTTTGTCCTCACGTGTGATGTACGCTTTCTACTACGTAGATACCAATTTGAATTTTTGTTGTTTAAAATGAAAACAGATCGGGTTCAAAATATTTGTATTATGTGGGTATTGTAGTGAAATTAGTGTAAAGCGCAAACATAATTAAGTAAATATTTACTTTGTACATGACATAATTTATGTTACCGGTTCGAAATCTAGCAAACATAAAAACAACTTGTATCTATATTAAAGTTTTTTTCTTCGCCTTTTAACGTTTACGTTTTGTAAATGAGGCTATGAACTAATATAATATATCCCAATACTTTTCATATACTCTCTTAATACTGACAATATATCCAGGGTTGACTGGAAGAGAATGCCATTAGGTATTAAGTACGCCCCTGTATCCCTTAACATAAGGTGTTACAAAGTGAATAATTAAATAAATATATGTCCTATGTCCAGCAGTGGACTAGAGTAGGCTGATGATGATGATGATGATGATGAAATAAATATAACGAATTCCTGGAAGCGCAAAAATACAATAATTAAAGGACTCCTTTGTTTCTCGAAAAGGTAATACGTTAACAAGAACAATGTTTTCTTTATATTATGTATAATTCCATGTTTGCTGTTACTCCCAAACAGAACCGAATTAAAAAAATGTATTCGGATTACTGTTTACGTACCTACATCTGTTAAGTAGACTCGAAATAACAAACAATAAAATTGCACGGAAATTTCAAAAGTGAAGAGGGAGCAAAACGAATTAAAACTATTGCGCTACAGCCAGCAATAAGCCCTCTTATATTCGCGATTGGACACTGGATCCCGGCATCACGAGCCCGCTGCGGGCTCGTTAAGAGATGCATAAAACATTGCCGAACTCGTGTCCACGGCTCGGGGGAGCGGATACAGACACGAACACAGAAATTACAGTTTAGGAGGACACAGAATACTGTTAGCCTGGAAAATAAATACCCACACATTACTTTTAGTTCGCTAACGTAAAGTCCCCTAAAATTACACGATCTTTGGAAACAACACGAAACACAATTAACAAAACCATCACCGTAATACTACTAATGTAGCTAGCTCACAAAATACGTAAAATCACGCCTGTAATCATCGAAGGCGTAGGCAGAGGAGTATAGTACACCCCCACTTTTCACCAAAAACGTTTTAAGTCCAATGGCATACATAGGTGGGGAACCTATTGCCATATACCTCTTCCCCGGGACCGCCGTACGGTGTAAAGGTGTCTAAGCCCCATGAATCTATTTTTCTGATATTTTAAAAGATTTTGTAAATTAAATTGAACAACTGTAATAGGAGTGCATAAAGTTAAGGAAGGTGTTTTGCATCCTGGTACCGCAACTAAAGCTGCCTCGTTCTATCTCGCTTCGGCACCAGCGCAATAGACGATACCTAAGTGGCTTGTGCAAAAAAAGATAGCTAATACGTATCGTTTCACATTGATCGTATCGTTGCCCACTCGCGCCTTGTTCACTGCTACGGTTGCTAGTGCACTGCAGTTGCGCCGCCCACCTGCTGCACGTCTTTGCGTAGGTACTGTGGTGCAAGACAATCGGCGTGTGCACAGCGTTTATAATTGGACAGTGCATTGCATCGCATACCTGTTGCACACCAACGTAAGTAACTATTTCGGACCAATAGTCTGCTTGCTATACTCAGCATGTTTTGACATCTTCTCCATACAACGCATCTACATACATACCTACTGAATTCGCCGCCTTACGATCCTGATCACCTGGTACTCGTAGAAACGAAACTCTCGACGGCGGTTAAATTACTTATCCTACCTGCCATACCACTCCATTTTTAAGCCTCTTGTAACGTAATAAGTAGGTAAATATGGACTCCTCGACAGAGGATACAGTGGAGTCGCCACCAAACTTTGTTTCCCAGCGGGCACGACATACTAAAGTCATCAATAATGACCCGCTCACTAAGCAGCTACATGAGATCAAGGAAGAGATAATGAAAATGATTTCTCTATCCTCAAATAAACAGGAAAAGGAGCTTCTACAAGTGTCTTCTACATTGAAATTAATCCAAAAGTCAAATAGTAACATAGAGTCCTCCATAGCATACCTAACCTCACAAAATGAGGAATTTAAAAAGAAAATAACTACACTTGAGACACAGATGAAAGAGGATAGGGAGTATATTGCTCTGCTGGAGAATAAAGTGGAGGACCTACAAACTGGCTCCCAGAAAAGTAACTTTCAAATAAAAAGTACCAAGATCCACAATGTAAAATGTACCCAAGATCCACAATGAAACGAAAGAGGAACTTATTGATTTGGTTATGTATTTGGCACAGGCAATAGATTGTAAAATGGATAAGTTCGAGATAAGGGATATATATAGAGTTCGGAGTAAGAACACTGAACAACAAAATTCACCGATTATAGTTGAAACCAGCTCCTCTCTTCTGAAAGCTGAAATCCTGCAAAAATACAAGGCTTTTAATGTAAAGCAAAAAACTAAGCTATGTTGTAGACATCTAGGTTTCAAAAAACAAACGGATGTTCCAGTTTTTCTGTCAGAGCATTTGATAGGGAAAGGATCTCGCTTATATTTTCTAGCTCGGGACCTTACGAAATTTAAGCCCTACAAATTTTGTTGGACAACCTACGGAAAGGTATATGTAAGAAAGGATGAAACGTCACAGATCATTACTATAAGAAGCGAAGAGCAAGTTCACAAACTAATAGTAGGATCATGACTAGTGTTTCCGAAACTTACTATTGCACCTTACCAAGGGCATATAAAATTATTATGTATAATTAATAAATTACATTTTGTTCATGTATTGATGTCAAACCCTTTCAACCTAGTACCTATGTTTTGTTACAAAGTTTCTTTTATTTTCTTTGTTTTTTGTTAGCTTTTTCATTTGTTTTGTTGTTTTCATGTTTACAATTATCACATACTGCAATTAAGATTTACTGTTAGTATTTCACATTATGTAGGTTATATACACACATTACAAATCCACATTTCATATATCCACCCTGCACACATATTTACTCCTACAGTCCACAAACATCTTTAAAGTACACACTAGCGATTCACATAAATACACTTTTTATACACTCTTACTCCCCAAACACTCACCTTTTTCGCATATTATGGACCAAGAGAGATGATTTGCTAAGACCTCTATATATAAAACTATTTATAATGGAAAATAAGTCGTTACAAAATCTAAAAGGTAATAAACGAAATAGAAATATCCCGCTCTATCGTATCATCATCATCATCATCATCATTATCAGCCTACTCGTAGCCTTATCTATTGTATGTGACAGTTATAATCTTGATAAGCAAATTTATGTAAATAAGTATGATCTTACTGTCATTTCTCAAAACATAAGGAGTATTAACCGTAATTTTGATGACTTTGTACTACGATTAAGTGATTTTAAATTTATACCAGATGTCATAATACTCACTGAGTGTAGACTCAGTTCAAATAACCCCATACCTCAACTACAAAACTATGACTCATATAATACCACTGTTGAATTGAACCAAAATGATGGTGTTGTAGTTTTTGTAAAAAGTACACTAAGCCATAACGTTAAAGAAATCAAAGTGTGTGTATAGTTGTGAGTATATATAGTTGTGTGTGTGTGTGTGTATACACACACACACACAAACTCACGCACACAAACACACATACACACATACACACGTACTTAATATATTAAGTGCGTGCGTGTAATATTATAATATTAGTATAATTTAATATAGTACTAATCAATAATGTTAATGTAAGATACGCAAGAGCAGAGACTTCTACTACTACTACACTATCGCTTACAAGAAGACTCTAGCCACTTGTTTTTGTGATTTCTTTTTGTTATGGAAAATAAGGAATTATTATTATTTATTATTATTATCATCATTATTATATACCTACCGGGCACAGATACAGACTCCGAGTCACTACATAGAAATTCAAAATTAGAAATTTCCAGTAGTACCTGACCCGGGATTTGAATCCAGGACCTCCCGATCGGTAGTCGCGCTTGCAACCACTCGACCAAGAAGACAGTAAAATATAATATAGATAGCTCGACATCATATTTCACTAGTCTGGTTTGCTACACGTGATATAAAATTGTATTGCATTTAATTTCGTGAGTGAAACACGTTAAATTCAAAATGATTCAGACGTCGTGATGTACATTCGTAAGTGGGGGCTGTATCGCTTGTTGTTGGTTGCAGTTACAACCTGGTGTTCCTCGGCGTCACGTACGTGGCGCCCATGGTGGTGATGGTGTGGGCCTACGCGCAGATGAGCGCGGCGCTCCGGGGCCGCGCTATCGGCGAGTGCACCCTTCACCAGATGCAAGTTGTTAGAGCAAAGCAAAAGGTACGACGGTTATGCTGATGACACTGTAAGTGTAACATTGTACTGTTATCTGTATAATGTAATTTGATTATATTGTAGATAATTAACATGGGATGGAGCCTCCGAATATCATTCATAATATTGCAATACCCCATCGTAAAGGGTTTAAATGGATTTTAGCTTTGAATGAGACCGAGACTCTGACGAACGGCTGATCGCGGTAAGGTGCAGCTAGCCGAGGCACTGCTATGTGCCCTGGCCGCCGTCGGGCAGTAGCGTAGGCGGTGCTAGAAACTTTGCTTTATATTCTGTTGAACCTTTTAATCGCCTCACTGTATAGACCGTAGTAGGATAAGTTGGATAGAAGCGACAGGGTGTTTATAGAATCGAAGGCATGGGTAAAATCGACCTTAACAAGAATCATCCCCTGCCCGGTAACTTCAGTTGCGAGAAGGTCATCCACAATGTCCGTTAATCTAGTGACAGTACGTCTGTTTTGTCTAAAACCAGACTGCGTATCAGGCAAAATGTCATTCGAGTCCAAAAAGACCTTCAATTGGTCGCATTCGATCTTCTCTACAATTTACGATTTCCACTCGGAAATTAAGGACGCCATTAGAAAACTCAAACTTAACAAAGCTCTTGGGCCCGACCTCATAAATGCGGATACTCAAAGGTCTTGGAGACCTAGGGGTAAATTTGCTTCACAGCGTTTGCAACGCGGTCTGGAAAACCTGTAAATGGGTTAATAATTGGACACACTCAGCACACCCACTGCACAAGAAGGGGTCTATCAGGGACTGTGGCAACTATCGTACGTAAATATCACACACGAGCAAAGTTCTATTGTACGTCGTCAACTCACGCCTCAGATCCTTCCTAGACTGGTAGATCCCCCAAGTGCAAGCGGGTTTTGTGAAAGAAAAGGAAACCAGGGAATAAATCTTGAACTTAAGGCTGATAGTGGAGAAATGCTACGAATTCAATACCTCGGCCGTAATGTGTTTCATTGAGTACCAAAACGCTTTCGACTGCTTTAGGTGGCAAGATCTCTGGCGAATATATAATGCGTCTTTGATGGATGGGAGGGAGGAATTAGCATCGGCGGATTCATACTCTCAAATCTTTGATACGCTGATGACACCACTCTGCTTGCCTTATCGGAGGAAGAAATGGCTGAACTGCTGCGACGCTAAGAGAACCCCAATTCTGCTCTAGGACCAGCCATAAACTAAGACGAGATTAAGGTGACGACGGTTGATCGATCTGCGGTCATTCGGCGCACGACTGTCCTCGATGACTATGAAATGGTTCAAGAATTCCAGTATCTCGGATCGCTTATACCCTGCAACGGCAGCTGCAAAAAAGAGATTCGTATATTCGATGGATAGCTCATCGTACAAATGCATTCATCTTAGAGAACTCAAGCTGGAACGTCAACAGAGGCTATCATCCGTCTGTCTGAGTCGCGTTTTTAAATATTTTGAACACATATTTGGCTGGTTTTAAGTGCGATCACGATCTTCAGTAATGAGGGACCTATTTGAGAGAGTGAGAGACAGATAGTTTATATAGAGAAGGAGTGCAGAATGCAAATATTTTTTGAAATAATGCATAAAAATACATTAAATCATTAAAAACATTTCACACACTACTATGCATTTGACACAACCATTTATTATTTACGTTCCCATTGTCAATGTCAGACATGAGACTTATGTTGTCAAGTAGCACAGAGAAAAGATTTATTTATGCGTAGTC
>DWEE01000090.1:0-22932 GCA_018245755.1 Parelbella macleannani | reverse complement strand
ATCTCTGCCTACCCTGTAAGGGACCTGGCGTGACGGCATAATACATTCATGATAAGTAATTTACTCATTAACTTGCTATGGTCGAACTTGAATTTCATGAAAGTTAATTTTATCAGATACACACAGAAGTACAATTAGGAGATTTCTTCTAGCTTAAAATTAGCAAGAAGAGATCGTTTGTCAAACCCAAAGACCGTCTTTGTATACCTAGTAATTCACAATTCTCGTCTTTACATATATTTGTCTTACTGGAGTATGAAGAAAGAATATAAAATAAAAATAAATACTGGTCAATTACACGTTGTCCTAAGAGAAATTTATGGAAATTTTCTACTATTTACAAGTAATTAAATCCATAGACAAATCATTTCACTCGTAGTTATTTGAACCTGTAAACGCTCGTAAACGGCGACAGCTAACCACAGAGGCAGCGCTCATTTTATCTTTGTGGCTATTTTCTTTTGGTTGTAGAAAGCGTTACCGTGGGGTTCCGGGTTCAATACGGTTGAGGGGAATGTACTCACGTACAGCGTCGTTCATTGACGTTTTCCTTCCCTCTGTAACATTTATTTTAGAATCCAATTTTTACTATGACAACGTAATACGAATAATATCTAATAATGATGGAAAGACATAAGTACATGTTTGGTACTCGATATTCTCTACCTACCATATGTACCATATGTAACAATATAAATTATAATACACCATTTCAAGATACAACGACAATAACATTGAAAACGATTAGCTCTTTAAGACATTAACGATACGTACGAGAGATCAGTTTACAGCGATAGCCGCGAGAAGAAAGTCCGTGCTGTAGAAAGCATTCCAGAATTTCTAACGGACGCTTTGAAAGTTGCTATGACGGCTCGTTAATAGAAATCTATAAATACATATTTGTAGGAAACTAAGTTTATTTAGAACTGCAAAGGTGGTCGCTGGCCTCGACTTAGGACGATAATAGGTAAGGGGTAATAGGTAATATGAAGAATGCTCGGCTAAGTATCAACCCGCACTTACCCGGCGTCATAGACTATGGCCTAAACCCTTCTCAGGCTGGAGTGCGATTTTTAAACATTAGGACTATAAAAGGGTCGATGATGAATGAATTAAACAATATTAACTGAATAAAAAACACATGTGTGCCAAGGTCTGTATTAGAATCTGCATATCATATCTGATACCTTTTGGAAAAATAGACTAACCTACGTGTAGATATCGTCAAGATAATTTAATAAATTAACAGGGTAGAAAATCAACAGGGCCATATTGAAGCTGATGCCGACCACAGCATCCGTTTATAAGAATTGCGATAGTAAATGTAACAAGATATTAGAGTGTTCTTCGCATGCCATTGCATGGCATTCGTCATTCCTTATTCCGTAGATAGTGACGATCCGTGTAATAATATGTTAAACGTATCTGGTTGTAACTAGTTGTAACCGGTTTGAGAAATTGCACCGTATTTATTTTATTTGTTTAGTCTTTATTGTTAACCTAAAGCTGGTTACAAAGGGCGGTTAATACCTAATAACATTCTCTACCGAATCAGGGTGATGGTGAAAATATTTTTAATGGGCAGAACAAAGTTTATTCTTATGGTGAGAGAGGAAAATGGCAAATGACCAGATAGCAGTTACAAGTGTCGTCTGCCTACAGATGTCTGCTTCCAACTCGAACCAGGACTCTTAATAGGGTTGTCACTGACATTTAGTATTAGTGCTATACTATACATATATATGTATACACCATATATGTACTATACACATGGATGTACATCAGTCAAGGCTATAACGGTCTAAGTATTGAAGTTCCCATAAGTTACTGATATCCTCTACATTCTAAATTATACCTTATGCCGTGGACCTTAGAGTCCTAATCCCATAACTCCCGCAATTCCCATTAAGACACACTCCACATAAACAATGCTTGGAGTACAAAGCTTGACGCTGTCAGTCTGTTTGTGTCCAAATAAGGCTATAGAGACTCATAGTGCTATTTGTACTAGGCACTAGTGTATTCATGACTAAATTATGGTCCGGCTCGACTCGTATGCTTAGTTTGACTAGTCCGCGGCGACCTCGCTACAATCGACGGGAACTCACGAAAGACCTCAGTTAGGTGTGAAGTACTTGGGCTATCCCGAAAAACCATACATAACAATTTACATTATTTTATTTTCTCTTTCCCTTTTAAAAAAAGAGGCTCAAACTGAAAATCAGAAGTCGTGGATCAAGCTTAGCTTGTCACGTCCAATCTGAGCAATCCGTGCTGTGATATCGTAATTTTTTATTACATTAGTCAATGATAGCCTAGTAGTTAAGAAATCAGCCTCTCACTCCGGGGTTGCTGGGTTCAAATCCATGGCGCGCACCTCTTTGCAAAAGTCAGTATTAAATTTAGATATCAGTTGCTAACGGCTAAGGAAAACATAGTGACGAAACCTGAACACCTGAGAATATATAAAAAAATACTAATGTGTGTGAAATCTGGCAACAGGTAACGCACTTGGCCAGCGTGGCAGACTATGGCCCTAACCCTTTCAATATGAAAGGAGACTCATATTCTAATAGTAGAATGATAAATGGGTCGCTTATTAATATTTTTATATTTTTTTGTTATATCACATTAGCATTTATACAACATGTACATATTATGTAGTTCGTACAAGGCAGTTCTGCCTTTATACTAATATCTATACTGTAACAATTACTATTAAGAGTTTTATGTATTCATATGCTTGTAATCTGCACGTGTGTACTAGAAATGTTTATCTCAATTCAACATTAGAACATGTCTGTAACCGGCTTGGAGTACCTAGGTTTGATTTAATAGGTACTTAAAACTAACTGCAAATTTACAGCAATATATAATAATTGTCCTTTTTCTATAGTCCAATAGACAATCAGTAATTAGTTAAATAGTAACTCCACTAACTGACATTACTAGTTCAATTCTACGGTCCTATTCGACATTTCTATTCGATATGTCCATTGGTAGCAGCGTCCACTTATATTGCTGCCTGCATATTTGATCCTCTATTCCAATAAAAAAATGAGTATTCATCTTGTGTTTTATACAATCGTTATAAACGGGAATGCTGACCTTTTACGTAACAATCAACGCGTTTTATAAACGTTAATGGACAACTAATCAATCATTTATCAACAATTGATTAATCATTCAACGATTTAATATACACATTGTGTAGCAACTTAAAAAATAAAAAGAACGAACCGTAGAAAAAGCCAACGGCACATCGTCGACACAGTAAATTATTTATTGCATTAGGCTGATTACGTACTAGGCATTCGGCGCGTTTAATCGTGAATGTATGATTCAGTATTCACACAAACAAATGTTTAACGACACCATGTGACTTTATACTTTTTTATTGCAATAATATGTAAATAAAAAATTTCAATTATGGGAAACGGCCACGTCCGGTTACAGTTTGAAATATCATAAATACCTACATAAAAACTCTAAAAGTTTCGTTTAATGAGCAAATATTCTCCCACGTGCACTATCACTGCACTATTAATTACTCTCATCGTCATGAATCTAATCCCGTACACATAGGGTTCTCCAATAGCTTAATCTGATTATTGTTACTCTTACACTCCTAACATTAAGAATTGATATGCATATTACCTCCGTTTTTTATTTTAATAAAACATCAATAGTCAAAGTTATAAACTTCATCCAATTATGCCTGTGCTAAAACCATGTTTGTATAACGTAGGTTCTGCAGATTAGAAATCAAAACACTCTAAAGGTCACAATTGGTTAAATTTCAGACGTGAACGATCGTATTTGAGAATATTTATCGTGCTGGACAAATAAACTCCTCGACAGAATATAGCCTTATTGTAACTGCGAAAAAAAACAAAACTCCCGTGCTCGGACGCTCCGCACTAAAATAATTACAGCATTGAATCAATTAATCTTAATTGTAACTGTGTTAGCGAACCGGGTTGGAACGAATACCGTAGACGGGAAAAAATAGCGCATTAGGGGATACATACACTGGGCGCTCGTGGAATTATATTACTATTTCTATCTCGTCTTGCTACGTATCTTTTTGATGTTTTTACCCAGCAACCACTAATTCATTCTGGTATCACGTTAATAAAATCAACTGCTATATTTAACTATACCTTGCATATTTTTATTTCTTTACAAATAATTTTAAAGTTGTTCTTCATCAGAACGTATTTCAGAAGGTGCTTTGTCTAGCTTAAGTTGACATAATTATAGCATACAGTATAAGTAGCGTATTATATATTCATACGCGGGTTTTGTTTTGGTAATCTACTTCGATTAAAGAAGAAAAACCTGTACAAGTTAAAGACAAAATAATATGTGTATATTGCTTGAGTTTGGAAAATATTATTAATGTTATATTGTAGCATCCTGTCTTGGCTGCCTCGTTGGTCGAGTGGTTGTAAACGCGACTGCCGGTCGGGAGTTCCTGGGTTAGAATCCCGGGTCGGGTTCTATTGGATTTATTTAATTTAGAATTTCTAGTAGTGACTCGGAGTCTGGATCTGTGCCTGGTGTATGGCAATAGGCTCACCACCTATGCCATGGTACATAAACGTAATTGGTGAAACGCGGGAGTGTTCCACACTCGTCTGCTACCCCCTCGGGAATTACAGGTGTAATGTTACATTATATTGTAGCTGTTTCACGAAAAGAAATATCTGTTTACAATGTTTCTCTGCTTGATGCTAAAAGCTATATTTATGGAAGGGAAACCGAAGAATTTTATATTGGGTATAATGTATTAAAGGAAGTATTAGACGATGACTCAGCAGCTGTTTCCTCGGCATTGTAACCCCGTTTAGTGTTGTTTTACAGTCTCTTCTTTTTCTCTAACACCAGAAGGGCTTGTGAGTTGTAGACGCCGTAATCGTGAACAAACATTAATGTTGAAACATAATAAAAAAACATTTTTTACCTTTCGCGCTCTTTAGGAGAGATCTAAGTCCTGCAGTGGACTGAGATAGGCTGATCTTAAAGATGCCGAGGTATTACTAAGTCGGATACCGCTTGCATTTGATAATCCTATAGGTACCTACGCGTCATATTCATAAAAAAATACAGCCATAAAAAATAAAGACGTGAAAAAATACGCTTTTACAAACATCACGCGACGTTTAAACGTCTCATGTGTAATGTCTTTTAAGGTTTATGTGACAGGGTTGCGCGTGTTCCGTAATTCGATTCAGACTTCGACAATTAAAAATGCCCTTTTAGATCCATTGTTATTAAACTTATGACTTTTTTTGGGCAGTTATGAGATGTAAGGTGCACTTGGAATACCAGGTGGAAACCTGGATACCAAACTGTTACATACAATTAAGGATTAACTCGTAAAGTATAGTTTGATAGCCATCTATCATTCTCGATTAAGTCAATTACCGTATGTTTATTGAATGATATATGTATCTTGCTACAAAATTGTATACCATTAAAAATAATGTGTACTATATATTATGCGGTTATGTTCTGCTGCTATAAAAGGGCTTCCTTTTCATATTATACGTAGACCTGGAAACACTTGAGTTCTTCCAATCGGCGCAAACTTGTGGTGGTCAATATTCAGTAAGCTTTAGTAATAATTGTTAAGCTTCAGATTTTATATATCTTTAATTAAGCCTTTTTACACTCTTACGTAATAGCGACTGAAGACCTGCACCCAAAAGTGACCGTCAAAATAATTAATCAATTGTATAAGATTTAGGCTCAAACTATAAGCATAAATCTACTGCATCTTTAACTGATTTAAATATTAAATTTCATCAAAAGCGATTGAGCAGTTCATCAGCTAAAGCGAAACGTAAAGAATGAACTGTAAGCGTACTGATTATTCTGGCACTTACATATATCTACATGTACATGTGTCTGTACATGTCTTATTAACTTCACTTATTTCAACACCTTCATGAGCCTGTTTAAATCGACTCTTTCACATAAGAATCCCTTGAGATTGAGTCGGTAAAGCATGTGATTCTTAGTTTATTTAATGTCTTCAAAATTGACCAACAGTTTATTCGTGAGAGTCGTAAATACATAGTCAGTTATATTCGCATTGCTAATTTTATTGTGGATATTTTATTGAGTTATCTACTTTATTACTGCCGTATAACAGTTTACAATTACAGAGATATACAGAGGGATACAAATATTGTTTTCCTACTTTCTATTAGCTATTAAATAAAATAAAAATACTAATATGTAAAACCTAAATATTAGTTCCGAACTTTGTATGAGCATTGTGTTTAAAATTCAAAAATTTATATCCGGTATATAATAACTGATATAGGTATTTATTTGAATACAAGACAAAGGCGCAATGCGTTCGGTCGTTGTCTAGCACTAAGTTATTCTGTATCGTAAATGACCAGAGTCCGTCTAATAGCATGATATTATGTTAGAAAACACCTTGCTTATATAACAAAGGTGTAAACCTCTTAAATGAAAAACTACTGAAGTACATATACACGTGTAAGTATACATAGTTTATGTGGAAGGACAATAGAAGACACATTCTTTTAATACTCTGCCTAGAAACAATAATTTGTGGCACATCCCTTTAGTAATCATTTCTGAGGCGTGTGAAGCCTGCCAATCACACTGGACTAGCGTGGCGGATTATGACTATCAGGCTTCTGATTATAAGTTTCTACTTATATCCATATCCAGTAGTGTAACAAAGAAAAGCTTGACCATTACATTTAAAGACATTGTACTACAGATATTGTTTCCATATGAAAATCGATCCCTTTTCCCGCGTTTACGGGACAATGCCTGCAGGGTTACTAGGTCTGCAGGTTCAAGAATATCCAATGAGGGCCCGTCGCTGGTACAATTAAGTTATTCCCAACGCATTCCTTGGCGTCAACAAGTGCAATTATACCGTACGGCCTCACCCTTGTTTTTACTGTCAATTAAAATGTGGGCCCTGTAGGGCTGTCGCGTCACATTTTTTTTAGTAAAACTATAACTTGAATGATTGCTGAAGTTAATTGTCAGTGTATGATACGTTATTATATAGATGGCAACCTTAATCTTATCTGCAATTCAAGTTTTTATGGTAGATCATATTATGACAATGTTGTAGACTTAGCAATGCTAGTCCACGTGACAAGTAATTGAAGCTCTTTTTTGACATGTCTATAAATGCTGTCAAAAAAATTATAATAAAGTTACTGTTATAATTATAAATAAACAATAACTTCACTGAAAACCTTTTATGGATAAATAAGTAAATATGGCACGTAACCTATATTATAAAAACTCTTTGTTAAAATACAAATGACACAACACAATACATCAGAGAAAATAATGTAGGACAAGAACTATATGCAGTCTTATCGCTAAAAAAGCGATCTCTTTTAAACAGCTTTAATGTAGAGAGCTTCTTAAAAATAAAAACGGGAAGAGAAGAGAAGTGGCCAGAGTTTACAAAATTGTAATTAACTAACTCGCAAGAATCACATTTCAGATAATTGAGCTCTTAATTTTTAATAATGCGTCATGATACTTCAAAAAACATCAGAAATGGGAAAAAACGAAGTTTAAGTTGACTCTTGAAAAAACTTAGGGATTCAACTCCGCTGATTACTGAAGGTAAGGAGTTCCATAAACAAACAGATTACAGAAACCTTTAACACATTTCAGCACTGTATTACACTGGTCAAATAAGTTTAACATTAATTTATTGAATACATAATTAATTTTATACCAAATTAATTTCGTTGCCAACCCTATGCGCAATCCTCGAGCCGTCAAGAACATATGCACAGAACAGGAGCACGCGAAGCCACAACCAACAAACGTTATTCAACATAATTTTAAACTCTAACACAACGCGATAAGATCTACATAGACCGCAAATGATTTTGTAACAAAACGAAACTACCGAACAACTTCGACACAGGAATGTGCACTTTAACACGTCGCAGTATAGGTCAAATTAGCGGCGATTAGGGTGTAATTTGTTGTTTTGCGGTACGGCTTGAAAGGACGTGTGCCCATTGTGTTATGAAACGCGATACGGCGATTTGCAGTGTGTCATCGTTGACAGTCGCGGCAGAGTGTACATGTATATTAGCAGTTGATATCACGTACCTTATTTGATTGATTAATATGTAAAAGTATTTTATTATAGAACGTTTCTAAATACATCAATATACGCTTCCACAACAGATACCATTTCCGGTACGAACAATGACTAATGAAGTAAGTATACTCTTGGGCATTTCCGCCGCGACATCGTTGCGTTCAGCAAGAGTTTAAGAAGCGCTACCTCGACAAAACATAATGTAAATTTAAGCCGGTAGTACAGAATTTTCCCACGTCAAAAGTAATTGTGTTAATGCATACATATTTTTATATTTATACATAATTATAACTGTTCCGTGGATCTACTGGTTGCAAGCGTTACTGCTGATAATGCTCTCAGTTCGATCACCGGGTTGGGCAAAGATTTTTTTGCGTTCTTGTAAGGTAATTTTTCAGCAATAGTACAGTGTCGGAATTTGTATCCGATATAGAACAATAGATTCGCGCCCTATTTCATGGCGCGACGTTGTACTACACTGTTGCAAATCTCCTGGATAAAATAGTGAATACTTTTAAAAAATCAACTATTAAGGTAGTAATAAGTAAATAAGTACCTAACTATTTAAGTAGAATAGACGAAATAACATTGTCAATGATTCATTTCGTTGTTTATACTTAAATACATATGTATATGCAATTTAATCGGAAATTTGTGAACATAAATGAATAAATGCGTATATAAAAAGGGAAATTACGAGTCACTG
This sequence comes from Parelbella macleannani, assembly GCA_018245755.1. NCBI lineage: Eukaryota > Metazoa > Arthropoda > Insecta > Lepidoptera > Hesperiidae > Parelbella > Parelbella macleannani. Next base: position 14,092 of record DWEE01000090.1, on the reverse strand, counting down.
ACGTGAAAGCGATACGAACAGGAGATATTTAACTGAAATGCGGGACATTTCAGTTATTTGGATGTAGGTCTTTTGAGTGCGGACTTTGTGAAAATAGCAGCATCAGGACATTACGAGAGCACTCAATTTGAATGTTCTATTAAATCAAAAAACTAGTGCCTATTTCGTGAAAGCTAGTAATCTAGCGAAAGAAATATATTTATTTGTTTCCGGACACAAGACTCCTGGGACTAAAACAATAGTAGATAGGATTTTTATAGGCATGCGTAGTCCATCTTAAGAGGATAGAGAGATCATGGTAAAATGTTAGCTCATCTTAATAGAACCTTTTAACTCTACTTTCCACCTTTTTAGTAGTTACATATAATTCTTACACCTATATAAAATACGGAACAAATTGCTTACGATGGAATCGAGGCACGGAAAAGAGCACATTGATTATAATTACATATATTCTCTCTATACTCAGGCATACTCAAAGTCGTTTTAATATGTCGTGGACTCGTGGTTACGTGTGCAATGGACACAAACATTGTCTGTGGTACATACCGGTTTAACATTAATATAGCTCGGTTGATAATAGAATGCGGAACCCTTTATATAACCGTTCATTTATTTTAAAAAGTTACACAGGGAGGACAAAAAATAAATTAATTTCAATAGAAAGGTTTCCCTTAGAGAAATATCTTCTTATCAGGAATGGAAAGTGGATATAAAATGGATAATATGAAGTGAAGGTCACATTTCATTTTGCTCCAATTCCTCTCGCATTTGTTGTATATTCGATCCCGACCGTATATCGGCCACAGCGACTTGGATCAAACTATTGAGAGCTTCGCTGGTGTGCTCTCACGTGGCTGACGTACCCTATACGTGCAGCAAATGTGCGACCATACTTGCTGCAAGTCAGCACACCGACGACGTAGATGAAAGTAATGGTCGCAGGTGGTCGGGCCATGAGATTGTCTCGTTTAGCACGACGAATTGAGCTCGGTGCTAAACGACACAATTGTTGATTACCGTTAAAGACTGCCCAGAAGACACCTTGTTGCAAGTGTTATCTTTACGATATGACGTATTAATTTGTTGATGTATTATTTGTACATGGACATAGTTATTTAAGCTAGAGAATTATATTTTCGAAATCAGAACAAATATATATATATCCGAACTGAGTCAAACACGTGTATCGAGTGCGCACATACCTACATGTATTTATAGGTGTGGTCGCTACATATATATTGTACATGTAGTGTGCAGTCTGATTACATTAATAACTATGTAGGTGCACGTAGTTGTAGGAAGCTATAGGAGCCTACATACGCGGTAATTGCAATTTGCATCGTGTATCAGTCGCTAGACAAAACATCGCTCGCCAGACTAAACATCATCCGGCTCGTCATCGCGCCCCCAGCGCCCTGCACCATCCCCAATCCGTTTATCTCTGTCACTCACAAGATATCCTATATACATCCGTGTGATAGTAACCAACACGCAAATAGAAATCAATAAACCATACGATGGTTGGCTGAGGATTAACTCTATGTGCATATGTGTGTGTTCCTACATCCATTACGTATTTCATGTTTAATTTGATGCTAATATTACGCCTCCATTGGGATACAATCAAATTATATGGAATGTAAAATATTGGCGTACGCGTCTCATATATGACATAAATGAAATAAGGCCATTATTCCGTGTGTCATTTCACACACATGTCAGCTTCATGAGATTTTTTTGGAAGCGTACTGTAACTAGTATAGAAAAAAGCTGTCTTCGATTAAAATATTATTCTCTCCACACATTTAATGTAAGCAAAATACTTAGATTGAGAGAATTTTAGTGTAAGAGCAAGATCCGATATTTCGGACAAGTAGAATAAACGACAGATGAAAGAATGAAAACACTGATATACGATCCGAATTTTGATGGATATATTACCGAGGGAGACCAAGGTTATATTGACCTATAAATAACTTGATCTGACTCGGGTCAGATACAGGTTAATGGGAAGTTAGAAGTCGGCGAAACCTGGCATGATGAATGATAATAATGAACGGAGCAAATAAAGTACTGCTCGTACGAGTATATCAATATATACTATACAGGTATATCAGTATATTTTAAATATGTACGACATTTGTTTCAATACTGCTGAAATTAAATTCGAATCTTAAACATTAAGTATCTTTTTCCTATTGAACTAGAAGATAATGACAATAATTGCTGCGGTTGCGTTATCCAGCTGTTGGGCACGGATCCCATCCAGAATGATATACATAGTATAATCTACAACGTTGCCCAAAATGGCACACACGTTAGAGAACATTATGGATCACGTTAAAGTGTATACATCTTCTTCACGCTTACAGTCAATGATGTATATGTATATTAAAAGTCCATATAATTGTGTAAAGTCCGAGCTGAGTATTACAATTAGAGCCCGAGATCTCAAGAATGTAATGTTAAAATCTTAAATCAAAACAAAATCAAAAATTTTCTATTTCCATGTGTGTAGATGTACAGTTGTAGCCATACTGCAAAATGGCTAATTTTATTCAATTTTGTTATTTTAAAAGAGTGCTGGGAGTATTTTTCTCCGGCTTTTTTCTCCCGGTCTAGTTTAGCCTGAGGGGCGCACAAAGCCGAGGTAAAATGACTAAACATGACTTTCATTAAGTGTATGTATATACCTTATAATGAATAAAAGAATTTGAATTTGAAGTTGCTATATTTATTACAAAAACTAGAATTCGCGTACCTTAATACCCAATAATATATGCAAAACTTTTGTTCTGAATATACATACATTGAATATCTAAATTGAATATAACCACTATGTTATCAAAAGTTTGCGAACACAACTAAAGAGAAATATAAAATATCATCCCTGCTTTGCTATGTGCATATTATTCCAAAGTTTTAGAGACAAAATAGCAGAACACTAGCAATGTCAGATATTTGATATTCGTGTACGCATTTCGTACGATTGTCGCGCGAGCTGACATAACTGACATTCTGATAAGCGATCCTGATTAGTTGGACAGCATTAGCAGTGTTTATTTGTCAGTCAAAGCTGATAGTAATCCAATCGAGAAACAGCTAAATCCGAGCGCTGCACTAACGATGTTTCAACAATCAGATGATCTAATGATTCGCAAACACGGCATTGTTTCGATAGTTATGTAACGATTTCTGTGTTACCTACTGGCTCGTGTGGAAGAGATGACCGGAGTGAAATTTGATGCAAATGTTGGACGATGTTGGTATGAAATAGCTATAAAGTGGGAATTAAACCATAAACTTCTGGTTCAGAAGTCAAGATCACTTATCATGGACCAACAGACTTCCAACTTTCAAGTCCGTCTGTTTATTAAACATTTCTTATCGATCAAGTTGTGAAGCGATCAAAAATTTACTCGAAGTTATAAATTTTAAAAGCTTAGACTATATTTGTTTGTTTTTTACTACTTACATTACATTAGTTATTTATGGTGGATATTAAAATACATATATTATCTTGGTTTATTGAATAATTTATTCAGATTTTATTTTGATAATTTGACGGAATATTACACAGATCGCTTATTTCAATGCCAATTATATTTGACTTAAGCTGCGCAAATATTTAATTCGAAATAATCTCAATATGAATAATATTGGTCGAGAAATAATATATCGTAATCGTCAATATTTTTTTTTCTTTTGCGGTTATTTAAAAGGTATGTAAATATTAAATTTATGTTACCTTGATTCGTAAATTTTATTTCATTGTGTACAGACCAACCGTTGGCTGCAAAACTGCCCGATAGAACGATGGGTCCCATGGTACATGTATGCCCAAAAAGCCTATTCTTTTTCTTCTTGAAAAGTCCTATTATGAACTCTATTGTCGACTTTGTATACGTATATTAATACGTAATTATATTACTACGTATTTATATATGGGACCAGCGATAAATCAATACAGTCAAATGATACTAATGATAAATAATTATGTCATATTGGAATTATTAACGACTATTCGTATTCTACCTTTCTTAAATAAACAGGACCATACGCCGAAAATACTTTTAGTCTTTATTTTTAATTTAGTGTTACTTGGATTAATTATTGGAAGTTCCTTTGGCTACATTTCCTACATTCGTATTCTTGTATTTCCCATTAATAAGAAATTATTGCAATTTAATTTTAAAAATGTGAATTAATAATCGTAATAATTCAGTCAGTGTTTTGGGTACCAACTAAAAGGTGATTTTTACTTTAAATACGCTTGTAAGAACTGTTTAAGAATATTATTTTGTTTAATTAACCTGATATTACCAGAGCCATTAGCATAGGCATTAGCATAGGCAGAGTAGTGCATTACACTCCAACTGTGTTATTTGACTCATTATGCAATAAAGGATGATCCTATACACCGGGCAAAAATCTAGATACCGTGCTAATACTGCGAGTTTTAAGTTAGAAAAACCCAATAACACTTTGCCTAACTCGAGAATTGAACCCGGGACCTCTTGGCACGCAGTGAATTTTTTTTGTTGATCTATTTAAATATTCCGTTTAAGGGAACAATGTCGAGCGTACAAAATATTGTACTTAAAATCATAATGTACATAGCTTATAATTCCACCGTCCCTGAAACGATCATGCCATACAATTGTATATAGAGTCAACGTATTAATCTTCATAAAGGTATAACTAAGTTATTGCCAGCTGCCGACTTTATTGCGGACCGAAGAATCCGTGGCAACCGAACAGTCAACTACAATTTTGAGGGGCAATAATTCTAAACGTGCTAGAATTTAGTGCCCATAATTACCTACTGTTATTGGTAATACCAGTTCAACTGACCCAGTTTTTAACTTACAGCCATTAACTACAGTTGCTACATTCACAGGGTTGGCAGATCGGAATATGTTATAAAATAATTTGTTCGCACGTCACATTACAGGCAATCAAGCATTAAATTGAAAATATACAGCGTATCACTTTAAGGTAGACTTTAAAGGTAGATTCGCATGATTTGTTATAATAAATACCGAATTTATTCATATTATAAGTACTGAACATCGAATAGTCCGTATGCCAGTTTACTTTCTGCGTCATATAATAAAGTTACATTTGACAGTATATTGATAATGTATTACTTATTGTGGCATACAACTTGATATCCGCTTTCTATGGCATACATATAATTTGGCACTTTGTCATATTTGGTTATTAGCAACACCATTGTTGTTAGGTAAGAGCGAGATTTGAACAGTCACTACAGTCAACCCTAACAATGGCTATGATATGAGTACAGTTACAATGTAAAACTGCTCGCTAACGAACTGTACATTATCTTGCAGGTAACTAGCCGTGCCGCGGCGCCACCCACACATTTTCATACCGAACAAACCTACTTAATACAATTGAAAAAACCTAAAAAGGTACAGATTCCTCTAAGCAAGGTTTGACTAGGAAAACCCTACTTACATAAACCGAAGGAAAAAATATGTCTTTAAGATAAATCTCATTCCCTTCTCCGCGAGTGTAGGTCGCAAATATATTACCACAAGCAGAAGTCAATTTCTTAATGGATATTTTGGATGTAATTACGGTGAATGCATGGACTCCTCTTGGACTGCTACCTGTGTTTACGTTCTATTAGTAAATGACTTCCTTCCTGACGCTAGGTCTACAACCGCACCAAAATGTGCTATGGGCGATAAGCCGACGGCCGCACGCACTGACACGCCCAATTTAATCCTCACAGGAAGCAACAGCTATCTTAATGGCTACGATTTCTGTAAAATCGTAACCCATCAATGGTTTCATCAGTGGTGTACATCGCGTCCACTCACAAAAATAGGCAATCATATAACACAGAAGTAAAAACTATTTTTTTATAATAACCTGGCATATAGCGACATGCTGCAATAAGCAATCAATATGCTGCATTAAGCAATTAGGCCACGAGTATTGAAAGTGTTAGCACTCGGCTCCACATGCTCGTTTGTTGCTTTCAGAGCATTAAAAATATTAAAGGAAATTTTTATTTTTTATTTTTGTTCCTCTTAATTTGTGTTATACTCGTAGTGGCAGTAATTGAACCTGATAGGCTGGGATGAAGCTTATTGGGCGCATTCGAACGTGTCTGCGTTGATTTATGAACCAAGTGCTCTGTATGAAACCGTTATTTCGTTTTTATTTTGTGTTAAATCTTATTAAAGCCTCATTAATCTTATTAAATTACATTTGACATTTTGCACACAAAGGAATCATATTATGAATTTTGTTGAAATATAAAGCTCCGTAGAATCGTATTAGGATACGTGAAATCATATCGATCGTTTTGAAATAGTATGACATTAAATTAAGGAAAATGCTTAGAAAAATGACACATTTTGTGGCAAAAGTCTGTCATATGAAATGCCGCAATTTACAATCAGCATCTACCAGTCAGCGATGCGTGGGTGTGGCGAAATGGCTGACACTAACATTTCCGCTGTCGAATCCCTCTCTACCACTCTCCACATTTATTGTTAATTTGTTTTTGAAAATGGAATTGTATAACATCGGAAATTGAATATTACTGCACATACATATATAAAATTTTTAATAAACGCAAAAACAAGATAGCTATTTGGACATAGAATTTTCTATTTCAAAACACAGCTTTCCTAAGGAAGCTGCCAGATATATTAGTATATTATAGAAGGCTATATAGAATTAGTTGCAGTAGGTGCGAGCGAGAGAGGGCACGCGAGCGAGAGGGGTGGGCCGTTGACCTGCGCACCGCGGCTCCATTGTATGACGGCATATGATGTTCTAATTCGTTCTGAGGGCTTGAAATGTTACGTTGGTTTCGATGCACTCTGGCCCAAAAACATTGATTGCGTCATCTATTACGTTTACGTGAGCCGTTGTACTCCGGGCTCATTTTACCCTGGATTTGGACGAAGTTTATCTTATATGAAGCAGTAAGGGCATAGTAATAGTCGTACAGCCTTAATGGCCAGCCGCTTGGCTCCCAAAGTATATGTGAAGTTAAGCGAAACTGGGCGTGGTTGGTCTTTAGTTGGATACCGTCTAGTAAGCTTCCATGACCGGTCCAGTGATTTGAGAATATATAAAGCATTCACTCTTAATTTTAATGTTGCATAATCATCTATATACATTATTAAGTTATCTATCTACTTAGCCCATGCAAATTTTTGCTATAACTAGTTTCGGACTTATCCAAGGTCACCGCCGCGACCTCGCTGTTATCGACGAGAGCTCAAGAAGAACGCCCTCGGATAGGTCCGGAACAACTCGGAATATCCCAAAAAACTATCAGCCTTATTTCTTACAGAGGTATTTGATATCCGGGCATCCCCTATTCCAGCTGTCAGCATAGACGTATCCTCAATTTTCATAGATGGTTTCAAATCTTCTCTCAACACGTCATGCTTTTATCAGATCACTGAATGGCATATAATCCTCACTGTTGCATGAAAGCTTTTAGCTGAGATTAATCTCACTGCAGTCTGCAGTCCCTGGGGTCTAAGTAGAAATGCTTTAGCCGGTCTGTGTACCACATTCTGTACAGCAACTGTCAAACTAAGCACTGTGATAGACAGAGACAGAATCAGTGGTACATCTATAACCAAACTTTGGATGTAAGTCTCTATCATCCTTTTAAAAGTACTGACAAATATATGTAGACAGATCTTATAAAAATCTTCATCATCAGCCTGTCTCAGTCCACTGTTAGATAAAAGCGTCCTCTAATGAGCGCCATAAGAAATTATTAACCGTCTGTATGTACCTACATGTACCATGACGTACTTCGTGCAATCGTCATATTTCCGGTCTTCTGTACAGGAGACACCGGACATGAGTACATGACTACCGGCCTCGCAGACATCTGATAAAATTTATAAGTTTTTTTTTATGCTATCTGAACTATTATTATCCATTCATTATATTGAACATTCCGCTGTAAACGGACCGACATGATTCCAATATCAGTTTCAGTGAGTCTTACCAGTACCTACATATCAGTGCTATACGGAAATTGTAATAATAAGATTCCATCTTTCATTCCGCTGTTCCCGTTTAATGGAAATGTATTGATATATTTCAGAATTCTCTATAACATTTATTCGCTATGAATTTCCGGTTATCTTCTTCGTAAGTTTTAAACGCTAATATTTTAAACGCTAATATTTTTTAAGGATTTCACAACTTTTTAATGTGTAACGTCACGCCTATAATCCCCGAGGGAGTAGGCAGAGGAGTGCAATATATTCCCACGTTTCACCTGTTAGTTACGTTTATGGCCTACCCTGGAATAATGTCATTAGTGCTGAGAGCCTATTGCCATACACAGGACACAAATCCAGACTCCGATCCACTACTAGAAAATTTCTAGTTAAAAAAATCCAATATTGCCCGACACACGAATCAAACCCAAGACCTCTCTATCAGCAGTAGAGCTTGCAACCACTCGACCAACAACGCAACTAATATACGAGTCTAATATATTAATCATACACTTACAATACAGACACGGGAACAGGTCAAAAACTAATATCTATTTGAGATTTCTTTGCTTACGTTCATGCAAAGCTTAATACTATTGTAAATTATTTTCCTTTGTAGAGTTCTAATACCTTAAGTGCAGGTGCCAATGGCGGCTCGTATTGTAGAGAACAATGTTCCTTTTAAATGTTTCTTAGACCCTGAATGGGCTTATAACTTGAACAGAACTGTTCTAGTAAAGTTATACTTTTGTGAGTGAAGATACTAAAGTCTTACTTACAATATGAATAGTATATTATTATCAAAGTTTTTTGGCTATCTGGTTGGTCGAGTCCTTGCAAGCGCGAATGCCAAAAGGGAGGTCCTGGGTTCAAATCCCGCGTCGGGTACTATTGGATTTTTCTAATTTAGAATTTCTAGTAGTGACTCGGAGTCTGGATTTGTGCCCCGTATATGGCAATAGGCTCACCGCCTATTCCAAAGGACGTATACGTAACTGGTGAAACGTGGAAGTGTTCCACACTGCTCTGTCTCACCCTTCGGGGATTACAGGTGTGATGTTACGTTTTTTTAAAGTCAAAGTTGTCGAGTAACATTTTGACTTATCCTATTTATAATATGTTTTAATATCTAGCGACGGTAAAAGACAATCATAAGTAACTTTCGTGAGTAAATCTCTAAGGCGTGTAAAGTCTGCCAACCCCCACTTGGCCAGCGTGGCAGACTACGGCCTTAACTGTTTCACTGTGAGAAGAAACATGTGTTCCAGTTCCAGCAGTGGAATGATAAAAAGGGGCGCAAGAAAGGTTCGGAAATCTTTCGACAAAGAGTAAAAATTTATTATTCGGCATATTATTCAAAGTATTACGTATAATTGTACACGAAACAAAGTCAATATTTGACATGAAGAAATATGACAGTTGATCAAATATAGCTCCGTAAGACATATGTAGACATATTTTTTTATTTATTTTTCACTACACAAAAACAAACCACCAAATCGATTAGTCGTTATTATAGATTCTGGTAATATTTCAAATATTAATATAATGTTCTGTTTACTATAACAATATGTTTATTCTATAATGTTAACCTTTTTGTAGTTTACAAATAGCGAACCTTACTACTCTACCAGTCAAAATATTTGTAACACTAATACATTAAATTATAATAATACATGTTAAACATGGTATTTGTTGTTCACATCCCAGTGTTAAATAATTTTATTGTATTTCACATCGTTATAAAATTAATTAAACATTTTTTAAGCACGCATCGAATACCTACTCGGCCAATTTTAAACATCACCGTGTAATGACAAAATAGACCTTATTCAGTGGTAATAATAGCTTTTATAGTATAAAATATAATTGCATTGCGTTGTTTTTAAAAGCAATGATGATAAGTGTTCTGTTTTTAAATTTTAAATTGGAACAAAATTAAATAAGTCTTGATTAAAACTACCCAGCTACGTACTACTAAGAGACAGGTACGGATTTATTACTTTTTATTACATCGTTTTGTCACCATGGTATTTGCCGTTATATCGTCACTGGTTGACACAGGTTACTTATGCAGGATAGGCAGAGAACACAGAGTGACAAATATCTTATTCTACAGACCGCCCGTATTTCTCTTATATTCATCACTCTGTTCATACACGCAACCAGATCCAGATACATATTAGATGTAAAATTAAATGTATTTTATACATTACAAATGTATTTTATACATGCAATATAAATCGTATTTTGTATGTTAATAATATCCACATAATATCTCACGTTGTTTACCCAGTGGCAAAGGCGAACGAACTCCAACCGATCTGCTAGACAGCTGCTAGCCACAGATAATAAATCACAGAGCCAAACTCTCCGCCGCGGAGCTGCCCGCTGATCGTAAAACAACTAGTGACTGTGTTCCGGCATCAGCGGAGCTTTTAAGTTTAGTATACCAGTGACAACGCTAAGCGTCTGCTATATAAAATTTTTAAATACCAATAGGCTTGTGTCTCAAATCTCATCTGTTGATAAGCAGGATGTAACCTGGGATGCAGCACAAAAGGACCTGGGTTAGGTCTGAAATTAGTCGGGCTATACTAAAAGTATATTAATCTGTCTTTAAAAAATATTTTGATTACAAGTCTCTGTGTTTCGTAAGATTTATTTGATAATCATCTTAACAATATCGAAAATAGATAAGGTTCTGCGTTCTATATGCATATATTCTGTAAAAGTGGCCAATATAACATGGCCAGTGCGCCAACCTGTACTGTGCCAGCGTATCAGACTATGGTATTGACCCTCTCGTTCTGAGAGAAGAGTCGCGTCCAACTACGAAATCCACTACACTCCTCTGCCCACCCCTTTGGTAATTTCGGGCGTAATGATACGAGGCAGAACATATACCTATATAAAAAATAATTGTCTATCTCACCCGCGAGAGTAGCCTACTGAGTCGGAGATTTGAAGTGTTTATTCATAGGAATGGCACTTGCTATTTTTGGCTATGACACAAAAAGTATTGAGGCTAAACGTCATCGTCATCATCAATCATTTACATCGTTCTTCCGTGAAGGTCGGTTTACTCGCTAAACTAAGTGTTAAGACCATTGTCTACCACGCTGGCCAAACACATATTTGTAGACATTACTATTACTAGTATTTACTCTACTTTATTTGACTTGAAAAAGTTCTCGTTTCGATAGTTTAAAAACGTAGCTTTTAAAGCGAGGTGCAGGATTTCCGCCAAGAGCAATGTTTGACTTTATTGAAAATTTAAAAGCGTCTAGATTTCAGCTTTTATGTATTTTTCGTTTGTTTCCCTTCATATAAAATTGCATGCATTTAATGGAACTGATTAGAAGAATATAGGCTAGAATTATTCTGCGCTGTCCTCTATGTACATTTTGTCTATGATTATATATCAATAGCATTTTTAGCCTGTATCAGCTTAAAAAAGTTTAATTTCCGTCGTTAGGCTAAAGGGGCCTACAGGGCTAATATTATTTGAATTCTGAACAAAACCATAAGTCTGAGGGATTACAAAGAGGTAAATACGGTTTAATATAATTGTGTACATACAAACATACACTTAATATATCCGTATATACATATCTGTCTGTATGCATATAATTATATTAAATACTCTAATTATATACACACATACATATCATATAGTTATACACACAGAGTATTTTACGCATACACACAGAATTTTACGCGTACATATCTTTATCAAATGTTAATAAGACCCAATAAATGAGAAATATCTCATGAAATTCTTGCAAGAAATTACAGTGTCTTTCGGGCAACGACATTTCTAGTTAAACCGATCAACTTGTGCCATTAGATTCGAACAGTAGACGAATAATACGAAACCGCAACGGTTCCATGTGGTCAGAGCTCGTTCCACTGTGAAATTTTTAAACCTTTTCTGTTAAACAATAAAAAAAATTCAGATTTTATTATATTATATTCTACACGAGTATCAAGATTATGCAATTCAGTGCATTTATTAGCTTTTAATTAACGTTAACATGTTTTTTATTTTAATGTTATACTAAAAATGATATCACATGCCATCATTTTATTACTTTTCATAGCATTTATCGATAATATTATGTATTATTTCAAATAAATAATGTGTATTTATATTATTGCGCAATAATCGTTTCACGAAAATCTTTTTTTTTATTTTATCATGGAATTCTAAATTCAAAATCAACCGGAAATGCATGGTTAGAGTCCAATCTGAAGCGATTATCTACTATCGCAAACGAACAATGGAAACCGCGGCCCACACCGCACTCTGTCGCGGTTTCGGCCAGTACGAACATCTACCAGCTGTACCACTAATGGTTTTATTTCCTTACTTCCTTACCATCTACTATACACCAGCGATTTTACGATATAGCTTGTCGTAAAAGTTTAAATCTGTTATAAAATTAAATGGCACTAACAGTCCTATTTGAGGTCGATCGCAGATGTCTATGACCGGCAGTGACCATTTCTGACTGCCCCCTGCTTATTTACTTGTCTGTACAGTTGAAGAAATAAAATTTCAATAGTACCATTTAGCTAAATAAAAACTGTTTTATTTATAACAAAAATACTAAAGTTTAAAAAGCACTAGCCTAGTGGTTAAAAATTCAGCCTTTTACTCCGTGGTTGTTGGGATGAAATCATGGCGCGCATCTCTTTACAAAAATACGTTTTATTTTTAAATATCACTTGCTAATGGCGACGGAAAATATCGTGAGGAAATCTTAAAACTTACAAAACAATAGGGAAAAAATTCTAAAGGTGTGTGAAGTCTGCACTTGGCCAGAGTGGCAGACTACAGCCTTAACCCTTTCAATTTGATAGGAGACCCATATTCCAACAATGGAATGATAAATGGATCAATAATATAATTGTATTTTTTTTTTACTGAAGCTCAATTAAAGAGTAGTGAAGACAGTGTTGTTTTGAACGTACTCGTATGTATGTACGTGTAAATTAAAATATGATGAATATATACGTTTCATTTGTTGAAATTATTGAATTCCAATTACATAATAATCGTCAGCTACGATAAATACAACAATTATTCCCGCTGGAGCACGCACATTACTTTACATATTTAAAAGAGTTCGATTTTTTAAATTATATTTGAATAGAAATTCAAAACTGAGCCTCAGTTTTCATTTTTAAATAAAATAATTTATTATTTATTGCCGCAATTTTACTTGTTATAAAATCACTGCCTACTATGTACCTACTTCAATTTGGACATATCGATTTTAAAAATTAAAATCAAATTGAAATTTAAACTTGGGCGATTTTTTAGATAAGCACGTTTATTTATTATCATTGCCAGTACAATAACACGATATATTAACCCATTGTTTATCTCCACTAGTGTGTAAACGCCCTAAACCAAAACCACACGGAGCGGAGCGCGCAACAGACCACTCGAACACCAAAAACTGTAAAACTAAATGCATTTTACAATTCTATTATTAAACGGCTCCCTTCCTTATTACATGAAAACGTTATGTCGTATAGACATATCATTGTTAAAGTTGAATATCTAAGTAAAAAATCAATTAAATTTTATTGGCGTAGTACTGACATGAGAATTACGCGGTATACCAGTATGGTGGCTGTTCTGCCAAAGATATTCGTTTTAAAACCATGTAATATGATTATTGAATTTAAATGTAACTTTACAATTTACGCCGTTGAAATAAATATACGTGACTTATATAAGGTTTTTATAAATACGTGTAGTTTTTTGGACAGTATTTTTTTGGTCGATCCCATTTTAATCCACTGTTTAATGTTTATGATTCTAATATATTATTAAATTATAGCACATTCATATCTACCCTCAAAATTATACATATAGAAGTGCCGTTTCCCGAAAGTTGTCAATGCTGAAATTCGGTCGGACCTTCAATTAGTTCGTTCCAATGACACACGAGTGTTTGAACTTATGTCACACAAGTGTCAAGTCCGTTTTCGGTTCGTTTGTAATTGGGTATAGATGTCAAGGCACAACGCTACCCACTGTCCTTGTCGGTGATATTTAT
>DWEE01000089.1:0-22974 GCA_018245755.1 Parelbella macleannani | reverse complement strand
GATTACAGCTGTGAAGTTACATTTAACATTTAGAACAATTTTTGTGTAATTTTGGTGATAGATGATTGTATCTCGATGCTCATTATAGGAGTAAGTTATCTCAAAAATAAAATATTTAACATTGATTTGCTGGAAGCAGGTATAATAGAAACATATTTAAAGATATTTATGAAATCATCAGCTAAAGATAGGTAAACAAAGAGAGTATTTTTCATATTTTTGGATCAATACTTTCATTATGTGTCTGTAGATCTCAAGCGATCTGTAAAGTTAATCAGTGTCAGATATAGGCCATTTTTAGATAGGTGATCTTCTATGCAAATTTTGTCTCCATACTTCTAAGAGCACATTAGGAAGTCACTTGAAGTTTTTCATGTTGGATAACAATTGTTGAACTCCATTGATGGCATTATGAATAGTTTTAAAAAGCTGATAGAGCAGCTTGAACATTGAACGGCGTTGTTGTATTTGTTTCTATTATCAAAATGAGCCTTATTGATAAAAATGGGATACATTGGTAAAATAAATTGCAGCCAATGTCATGAAAAGTCCAACACATATTTTTCATCTTGATTTGCCGCTATAAAATTGTGATTCTCTTCAAAATCCGTAGGTAGGTAATCACTGGTGCCGTCATAATTTCCTAGCTATCATGATACATGATTGGAAACTTAGTACATAATGACTGATAATCATACATCATGTTGTCTTTAGCAAGTCATGACTTTTAATTGTATATCAATTGTTTGGGAGAAGACTGTGATATGATAAAAGCTCTATTTTTCAAAAAAGGGCCTTGAAAGCTTAAAAACATATCATCATGCCTGTAATTTCCGAATGGGTATACAGAGGAGTGCAGTACAGTCTCACATTTCACCAGTTACATTTATGACTCATGGAATAGGTGGTGAGCCTATTGCCATACACCAGGCAGAGATTTTATAGACTTATCAACAACTTGGACCAATCAACCCTTAGAAATGGAATGTTAACACCTACAATTAAAATCGTAATCATTAATCTGTTTGAAATGAAAGCCATTTAGGGGTTCCAGTACAAAATATACCTGTGCTCATAGTTGGTATTTCTGTTTAAGGTTTTCTGGAGAATCATGTTCATTAAAACACAATGATAAGGAAGGAAATAGCTGGCACTGGCTATCTCACACAGAAAGTGGTATGACAAAGAGAGCCGCACACTCTGCTGTTTATGTGAATCGCACAAACTCTCTATATGTATTTGGAGGATATGATCTGAATAAAGTTTTAGGATTAATGGAGGTTTATAAGTAAGTTACATGAATTGATCTTTCTCTAAACTGTTTTTTTTTAAGATATTAAAAATGTCATTTATAATGAAGTAGTTAGAATTTTAAATGTTTTGTAAATTGATTCTGGATTAATAAATAAGTTGTTTTTCTCTGTGATTTTGTCAGATTTTCGACTAGTCAATGGTATGACGAAAATGGTAAGGTTTTAAGGAGATATCCCACTAATGAAGAGATTGATAAATCATTGCTGACTTTGTTTACAAAGGTAAGCCAATCAATAACTAGTTATTGTCTATGTTTTTTTGGATTTCCATTAATTATTAGTTTTTGTTTAATTTAGTTATAATATTTTTGGAGCATGACTGTAAATAGTAGTATGAAAATGTTGATATGTTTCACTAATTTTATTATTATTTCTGACAGGGTAACAGTGACGGCAGCTGGCCCATTGGCAACAGAAGTTCACTATTCAATCTGCTGCTAACGTCTCTTTCTCATCATGACAGGACAACATTACCTCTTATGTACTCTTATCCATCCACACCATATTCGGACAGCTATTTACAATTCACTGATAGACCAGAATTTTTAAGTTCCTCTTCGAAAAGTAATCTTTCAAAGCCCGAGCCGAGGTATGGTCATTCAGCTTGTGCGTACGGCAGCGGTTTTATTTTGTATGGCGGCAAATTATCAGATGGCAGCTTATCGTCAGAATTGTGGTACTTCGACGCCTTAGCGAAGAGTTGGACATTGAGGGCGGTAAATTCAACTTTCACTCCGCCCGGCTTGACGCGACATACGTTGACCGCGGTTAAGGATGAACTGTACTTGTTTGGCGGGAGCACTGTGGATGGCGAATTTTCATCCAAGTACGTATTACGGTAAAATTTTATTGAATGTGTTAATGATTAAAAGGGATTTAATAGAGACAACAGAATTTTTTCTTATTAGTTTTAATATTGGATGATATATTATAAACTTGTTTTTTTTAGGCTGTACAAAATCAAGGTCGGAGATGTATTTACGGAGTTTTGGGAGAAAGTGCAAGTCCGTGGTGGGAAAGAGTTGGACGTGCGGGTCGTAGCGCATACGGCTGTGTATCATCAACATTCGAATTCTATTTTAGTCTATGGAGGCGTTGTTGCTAGTGTTGCCAGGTAAAAAATAAATAAAAAAAAATTAAAAAAGAAGGAGCAAGAAAAGTTTGTTCATTCAATAATTTTTTCAGATTTTCCAAGCTTTCCGACAGGATGTTCGAATTCGACCTAGATTACAAGCACTGGAGTGAAATACATTACCCGAGAGCACATTTGCGTGACAACTATGTACCGCGGGAAAGGGCTTTCCACACGTCTACAATTATCGGTAACGTTAAATCTATATTTATAATAATAACTGTAATTACTCAAACTATCGGTTTTAGTGAAAGTTTAATGGATTAATTTACTAACTTTTTCACCCTGATTTTATGTATTAATTATTATTAAGTTATTAATTATTTCCCAAAAACATATTAATATAAATAATGATATCTAAATAGAGTAACAAAATTCATAATAGCATAAAAACGAAAACATGTATATGAAATATGTAATGTTTGATATAATTTCAGGAAATTATTTGGTTGTCTTCGGTGGATATTCCCATCGTCATAACAGGGAAGAGATATGCTACGACGGTCAAATGTATCTATACCACCTTGGATGTCATTCGTGGATATCGCTGGACGTATTGGGGAAAAATCGCAAATACTATCCAAAGAAACAAGGTGTTTTCGCCCACGCGGCTACCTTGAAACCTCCATCAACTTTGCTCATCGCTGGAGGATATCACGGCAATGTAAACGGTGAGTAATTCAGAAATGTTATTAGATTGGTCATTGGTCATGTAATACCAGTTGATGAGATTAGTCATTGGTGATTTAATATCAGTTGATTAAATTGGTCATTGATGATTTCATATCTGTTGATTTATTTATTAAATGGTTCAATCTGTTAATACCATTTGGTGTATACGGTCATATACCATAACCCATTAAGTGATAAGCCTCAGCCGTCACTTAGTGTATGACGTTTATGCCATAACAAATATCAAACGGGTTTGTTGACATTATCATATTGTTTTTGAATTAATATTTGCGTGCCATTCCTTCCGTCACCTCCACTATTATGGAGTAAAAATTGCATTTTGTTATTTAAAACGGTGATTGTTATTTTCAAAATATTTGCAGGAGATCTCCTCGCGTACGTGGTTCCTAGTTGGCATGCGGGCATCACAAATAAAGATCCGGAATCAGCATGCCCCAAGCACAGATCCCAGCCGGAGTGCCTCGCGGACCCGGAGTGCGGATGGTGTTCTGCGGATGATGTAAATATAACTAGAATACGTCACCATCATCATCAATCCTTCATTTATTTATTTATTTTTCTATAATTAAAACGGTATCCGACCAATGACATCGATTAAAGATAGTTTATACGTTGTTATGTAAACATTATTACATCCCGCTCGTAGAACCTTAGACATTCTAACAATTCTAGTTCCGTCTAGATTATAGGAGCATTTTTTAGTACCGTCAACATTGTAGAAACATTTCCCTGTACAGTCCTGTCCTCATTGTCATCAAATCTTTACTCGTTTTCGACTCGATTCGTTCCAATGTCGGACATGGGTCTCGTCGGTAATAAGAATAAGGAATATTCGAGAATACCGATATATATGATTGCACTTAATCTTACAATTGTACACAATTCCGATTGCACTGATACAACTTGACGAGACAATGGTGTTGACGCTTGGAAACTTCTAGAGACGCTAGAAAGTGTTGTCCTTGATCCTTTGCGTGGTGATGACAAGGAGTTGTATATGAACTTTGTTCTGATGTGATTGAAATATATAAAATACTAGTTTAATACAGATCGAATAGCGACTTTCGTACAAGAATTGCGATAATCGTAACGGAGAAGTTATCGCAAGTCTTGTTAAAAAGTTTTTTTTTCTTTTGAAAGCCAAAAAACCGTTAAATCGCAAACGCAAGTTATATTTCATATTTTATTTTCACGACTGTTTAGTTTTTTAAGTATATCGCTGACAGACTAATTTTGTTGTGTAAAGTAAAAATAATAATTTTATACTGTGCAAAATGATATGTAGGTGCTATTAATTTTGCCTGATTCAAGAAAACGCAAAACACATATTCAGTTATATGCACACAGCAAACATCCACTATTATTGGCAATACAAACAAAAAGCGACATTCTGTCCACGACACAATTTGCTTTATTCATTAGTAAATTCATATGTTTAAACACGTGTAGTATTTCTGATGTGTTGAGAGGCTATCTGTTTGTATTTCGTATAACTAGCAATGTTTCACTTAACAGCTTCGAGAGTAAACTGTTCGTATTTTCATTTAATTATGAGACATCTATTATCTACGTCATTCATGTTTATATCAATAACAACAACTCGAACTCTCATATTGTACGTTACTTTTGAATTTGTTACATGCCGTGTATTACTTTTAGACTTGTTACTCGTACTGAACATTACTTGTAGATTTGTTACTCATACTGAGCATTACTTTTAGATTTGTTGCTCATACTGAACATTACTTTTAGATTTGTTACTCGTACTGAACATTAGTTTTAGATTTGTTACTCATGCTGAACATTTCTTTTAGATTTGTTATGGCAGAACAATTGGTTCGAATTGCACAACCAACTTACAGTCGGTTCGGTGCGGAGGTATCTGTCCTGCCCTCGGAGATTGCCACTCCTGTCTCATACACGGTCCACCGCTGGGCAAACCGAATACCACACGTACGGCCTTATCGTCAGTCAGCACAAAACTGGGCCTATATCAGTGTAGTTGGTGCGTGCAAAACGCCCGCTGCCATCATAAAGATGGTGAGTAAATGTGACAGTCTAAAATATTTATCAAAGGTTGTAGGCAGTGGATATGTAAACGTACTTTTTTTTTAGATAACTATGGGGTTTGTGGAGAAGATACACCTTCCGAGAATCCAGGATGGTGGGGCACTACTGGCACCGAAGTGACCGATCCCGAGCAGTGCAAAGTTCTAGACAAGCGACCAGGGCTGACATTCTTAAGATACCAGCAGCCGGCGGATTGGAGTCACCCAGACGGAGTCTCTGTTGTCAATGCAACTACCGTAGATTGGGGAACAGGAGGGACTAGTAGTCATATATTCAGTGGTGCAAGTGAAGCAAGACTTAGAGGTTGGTTGCATATACCTCAGTACTGGAACGGAACTGGCGAAACGATACACATTTGTGCTGGCTACTCAAACTTGACCCTAACGTTAGGAGACAACGACGAACCGACAGCTAATATATCTGCGGATCCGTCTGCCTGCTCATCGGTCAATTGGCCTAACTTGTACCCGGGCCGGCTTTCGGTCAACATGCATGCCAACGATTCCTTGCACCTAGGTCCGTATCCGTCTCATCACCATGCTAAAATGGAGTTGCTTCATAATAAATCGCAAGAGAGTGCAAAGGTAAATTTCGATCACAATAACAATAAAATTCAGTAATAAATGTTAATAATTGTTTTATTAGCAAAATATATTTTTATCAGTTTCCTTGATAACTTAGCGATTATAATAATCCTTCAATTTTTTTCAGGTTTTTACGTTTGAATTTCTGGAACCCTACTCGGACGGACAATGTTTGAATTACGATAATTGTCTGCTATGTTTGGCCGATGCGGCCTGCGGCTGGTGCGAGTTGACAAATCGCTGCGAGCCTCGGAACGTTGATGAAAAGATGACTTGTACAGCAGAGGGCGAGTGGCGGTATTTAACACTGCAGCCAGCGGCTTGCCCTAATTGTTCAAACTACATAAGTTGCGAGCGTTGTGTGTCGGGGAACTACTGCGAGTGGTGGGCAGATGAGGCGAGGTGCTCGAGGCGCGGGCGTGCCAGTAGTGCCATCGTTGACGCCAGCGAGTGCCCCGCCCCCTGCCGCATGCGGCTCGACTGCGAACAATGCCTCGACGAGCGTGGCCGCTGCGTCTGGTGCGAAGCTACCCGCCAGTGTTTCAGTTTCAGCGTTTACACCAGTGAGTATCAGTTTGGCCTGTGTCGAGAATGGTTAGACCGAGCTTCGATCCCTACTGACGAACCCAATCGAAAATCAGGCCAGTGCAAGTCCTGCCAAGCTCATGGGCAATGTGCGACGTGTTTACGGAGCATGGGATGTGGTTGGTGTTATTCGCACGAAAATCCCATTAACGGAGTATGTACGGAAGGCGATTTCACACGTTCGCACGTTGATTGTGCGTCCATTTTGAACGTGACGGAGACGGACGCCGGCTGGGCGTACGCACAGTGTCCGGATGTCGACGAGTGCGGATTAGGACTTCACGATTGTCACGAACACGCAGTGTGTAATAACACACACGGATCATATACCTGCAAATGTAGACAAGGTTATATAGGCGACGGAAAGAAGAGTTGCATGAGAACTTGTTACAATAATTGTATACACGGATACTGTCTCGGTGCTCCACAGTACAAATGTCATTGTGACTTGGGCTGGACCGGTGCAGACTGTTCTATCAATTGCATGTGTCATAACCATTCCACTTGCAAGACTGGAGTAGGCCGTTGCGACGAATGTCAGGACTGGACGGAGGGTGAGTTTTGCGAGTCTTGTAAGCCTGGCAGCCATGGTAACGCAACAACTGGTCAGGGCTGTCGACGTTGTGATTGTAATGACCATGGAGACGAAACCCGTGGAATCTGTGACGTCACGACAGGTGAATGTATATGTAAAGAGAACACGGAAGGCCAGAACTGTGAACGTTGTAAATCGAAATTTTATGGCGATCCGCGCCATGGTGGTCGATGTTATTATCAATGTGAGCCTAGAGGAATGTTAAATGCGTCACAAACACAAGGCATTGGTTCATTTAAGACAGATCCAGAAATAAAATCTATCGGTCCCTCTAAGGAATGCCTGTGGATAATATCGGCTGAGGATATTAAAAATTCTATTGTACAGTTTACTGTCAATTCTTCGACATTTAATGTCCCATGTGACCAAAATGCAGTGTATGTTTATGATGGGTTAGGCGGAGTGCCTGATCTAAGTAATAATCAACAGAGTCAACTTTTGGGAGTGTTTTGTAACGGCGCATCTTCTGGGGTAGTCGAAGCTCGGAGCGGGAATTTAACTGTCCACTACAAACAGAATCAGCCTGACCAAGGGTTTGAAGGAGTTTACAAAATTGTAGCATGTGACGGTTACTGCCATTGGCCGAGGGTATGCAATAAAAGATATTGTGTTTGCCGCGAAGGTTTTGGAGGACCCGATTGTAACGTGGAGATCTGTAGAAACAACTGCAGCATGTACCTTAAAGGAGGAGTCTGTGATACTAGTTATGGCCGATGTCTCTGTAATGAAGGTTTCGGCGGCGATGATTGTTCTATTAAATTAGATAAAACTCAACTAGTCTTTACGGAACTTTTTAATTCGGATTTTCTCTCCGATGGTTTAGACCATTTACGAAAGACACTACCAAGATTCGGACACAGCTTAGTTGCTGATAGACGCGGCTTGTGGATGTTCGGTGGATATTCGCTTTCGCACGGCCCGTTAAATGATATACGATTTTATGATACCAAAAATAACACGTGGATGCAAGTCACCGTAGAAGCCACACCTGATCCAAAAATGCCTGAAGGGCGCTACTTTCATGCTGCAGAAATCTATCATTCCAAACAGAACATTTACATTTTTGGGGGTTTAAGTTTACAAGAAAAGAATGGACAAAATAAAACTCTCGGTGATTTCTGGCAATTTAGTCTGAAAGAGCATCGTTGGAGCAATATTAAGAATAAGGAAGAACAACCGCCCCCTCTTGCGGGACACACTCTCACTTTACAAAAATATCAAGATTACGAAAGCTTGGTGCTTATTGGAGGTTTCTCGTTAGAAGAAGGGTTTATGGCAGATGTTTGGGAATTCGATTTGGATAATGATAAATGGATTAAGTTAAATTGTGAAGGGGCGCGACCTTCGGGGCTTATAGGTCACAGTACCGTTTACCATCCACCTTCGCAGAGCTTATACGTATTTGGTGGGATTACATACATGTACAATGGTACCCAGGTATCAAGCAAACTTTTCTCGTTTTACTACCCTACGAAGACATGGAGTGAATTGCCGGTATTCCCGGGGATGAGCGGTTACGAAAACTTACCTCAAGCCACGTATTTACATTCAGCAGTGACAACCAACGATTATATGATTATATTTGGTGGCAAGACCGTTCCAGATAATAGATCGAATTCTCTCATTGCGTACATATACAGCTGCAACCAATGGGTCAGATTATCGAAAGGTATGTTTAGAACGTATTTTTTAAATAAAACGACTTGAAATTAAAATCACTTTTCTATTACATTTCCACCTTTATTTCAGGTACAAGCTTGATAGATCATCCGCCGCCCCGGACTATTGCCCACGCGATGGCCATCGACGTCGAAACAGAAAACGACTGGAACGTTTACGTAGTGGGAGGGTGGACAGGGACTGCTAACTGCCAAGTGACTCGTGTGACGCTACCGGAAGATCTCTGCTCTCTTTGGAGTTCCAGCAAAATTGAATGTCGCAGTCACATGGGATGCAGCTTTTGCAGTACTGGCAATTATACCAAATGCTATTCGGTGGATAAGCCTGGGTGTGAAGGCAGCGAAAGGATATCAACCAACGCTGGAACGGCATGTGATGCTGAGTTGGTGGGGAGACGACCGTGTGAGAACTTTACCACTTGTACTTCGTGCTTGGCAGCGTGGCCCTTGTACCCTGAAGAAAAACCTGCCTGCCGTTGGTGCGAGTCCTGCGCTGCCGCAGTCGGTTAGTATGTATTCATGTGGAATATAAGCGGTATGTACATTCCTCATTTATCTTTCAAATGAATTTTGCCTTCTAACATGAATGTTATTTCAGGTGAATGCGTCCCTACAGACGAATCGTGCACGAGCATGAAGTGCAACGCTGGAACGACTTACATAAGTGACGTGGATCAGTGCCCGGAGCTAAGATGTGTCGCTTCCGATTGCGAGAAATGTGTCTCTAATCAATGTTCTTGGACAAGACTGGTCAATCGACAAGGTAAAGATGATTTTTATGCACATATGAATTATCTATGGATATTTTTTACATAAGAGAAACAAAATACTACCGTGAACTAAAAAATAAAAAAAATTCAAAGATTTTTATTCAAAAACAGTAACAGACAGTTTCAAACAATTTGCAAGAGCAATATACTATATACTAGACAATATAGTAGGCTCTGAGACCTGTGATACTGGGTACCCCGGTCAAGGGCAAATAATAAAATTCAAAATTTATAATAATATCCTACCTTTATGCGTGTGCGTGTGTATGTGTATGTGAAATCATTATTTTATATATTTAGTATATGCAATGTTATGATTGTTTGTTGTTGAATGTTTCAGGTCAAATGGCAAGAGTAGCGGAAGACCTAACAGAACTTTATAACTGGACTTGTGCAATAGTAGATGAACCGGGTCGCATCAGTCTTCGCTCTCACGCACTCAAATTAGGCCATTCATATTTTGGTGGATCTAAAGACGAATGCCCCAGCCGTTGCCACATGTACGACGATTGTCAGTCGTGTCTTAGCTCCGATGGCGCTGAAGGTGGCTCGTCCGAATGCCACTGGGCTAGCTATCTTGGAACTTGTATTTCGCCTGCGTATCAGCCAGTTTACTGCGCGGGAGGGGTGTGTGGGCTAGTTCTGACGAAAGCTGATAAAAATAAGTGCCCTGCCCCTTGTGGGACGTTCGAGCAATGTTCGGAATGTCTCCATCACTCTCATTGTGGTTGGTGCGCGGTCGAAGGTGAAAACGGTGAAGGCGTGTGTACAGAAGGATCCATAGATTCGCCGTTAGATTACTCCACGCGTACCACTTGTGCGGCTGTGTACAACAACGTACATCAAACGAACGACACCAACGACACCTTCTCGTGGCATTACACTCGGTGCCCGCCTGAGAACGAGTGCCTCAACAGTCACCATCAGTGCAAGGCGGAATCAGAGGTGTATATGCAAAAAATATCTTTATTTCATCTCTATTCTACAGATACAATAATGTTTATAATTATGATTTAAGCCTAGATCAGTTTTATTATATATACATATATGAGCAATTAAAATCGTTTTATATGTAACAATAGAATATTATAAGTAAATAAATAAAGTAGTAACCTGAGCGATTTGATGACCTTCAGTAATAAAGCTATTATTAGTTATTAAACGTGTACATGTGATACAAGAGTAGGTATAGGTAATACAAGAGTACAAGTTATACATACATAAGTACAGGGAATACAAGAATACAATAGTCAGGTAAATACTATAATTGTATGTGGGTAGGTGTGCCGCGACCTGCCGGAGGGCTACGAGTGCGCATGCGGCAAGGGGCACAAGCGCGTGGCGGGCGCGTGCGCGGCCGTGTGCCAGCAGGGCTGCGTGCGCGGCGCCTGCGTGCAGCCCGACGTGTGCCGCTGCGACTTCGGCTACGTCGGCGCCAACTGCACCATCCAGTGCCAGTGCAACGGCCACTCGCACTGCGAGGGGCCCGACAAGCTCGACAAGTGTATCGAGTGCCACAATAATACCATGGTCAGGGTCCACGGATTTATTCATTCAATTTGTCCTGTGGTCTGTTCACGTACACGACACGTACAGAGAGTGGCCGATGAAATAATGTAAAAACAAATAATATAGAATAAACATTAGAATTTTGTTATTCTGCTGCTGGCATACTAAACACCGCATAAGTTAAGCAGTTGAGCTTCGGAAGAATAAGAAAGTTATTACACGTAGCTAATTTTTTAAATCCAGGGCAGCCAATGTGAGAAATGCAAGCCGAACTTCGTGGGAGAGCCGACGGACAACGGGCAGTGCATACCGTGCTCGGTGTACTGCCACGGGCACACGAGCGTGTGCACGAGCGAGGCGGAGGCGGCGGGCGCCGGCGAGCTGGACGAGTACTACCGCGACGGCGGCGCGCGCGCGCGCTGCGTGCGCTGCGCCAACAGCACCGACGGGCCGCGCTGCGAGAAGTGCATCGAGGGCTACTTCCGCGGCTCCGAGGACTTCAGGGACGCCTGTCGCCCGTTCGTTACATTCACTATTATGTTATATTTATTAAGTGTTTAGCTTGAACGACTTTCAACCAAACTGTCAACCGACTGTACCGGATTGCCGGTAAAAATAAAAAAGCGTACGAGTAATTTATTGTGTATTTGAATTTGATAGTAAACTTGCGCGCAATGCTCCCACACACGTTCATGTAAACTTGCGCGAACGCAAGTTTGCACAAGTTGAGAATTGAAATTTGGAACTTTATAAAGGACTTATACAATAATAATTTGTATCCACAAATAACTATTTGACTTTAATTGTGTCCCAATTTAAAATAGGTTGTGTTATTTTTAAATGTTAAAATAAATTTTTATTATCGGGTGCAGTTGCGAATGCCACGGGCACGGCGACACGTGCGACCCGGTGACCGGCGAGAAGTGCAATTGCGGCAACAACACGGAGAGCGACGTGTCCTGCCAGACGGCCAGCACCAGCAAGAACTCCGCACAGGAATGCTGGCGCTACCAATGCGTCAAGTGCAAGGACCTGTACATGGGCGACCCCAGGAACGGCCACCAGTGCTACAAGACGCTCAATATAGAAAACAAGTTATGCTTCGATGGGAAGTCCATAGGTTAATTTCATTTTCTCAACAAAAAACAATTTCCGACATCTGCTATGAAAAGTAGAATGTAGAATTTTGCAATGTTTGTCTACCATCATATCTGTTTCATCATTGCTGCTATGCCTTTCAAAATAAAAAAGAATACTCTTTAATTTAAACACTAATATTGATGATTCCATTGCAGACGAATGCAAGCTCAAACCGCGTCCGCTCTACCCGGGGCAAACGGCTTTCGTTGCAATAAATCCAAGATACATGAACGTGGACATCCGCCTCATAGTGGACGTAACGCAGGGCGCGGTCGATCTGTACTTCAGCCCAAACGACAGCTCGTACGTGGTGTCCGTGAACGCGACCACCGGCGCGCACATGGTGGCTCTCGACCCGATGTACTTCAAGCAGGACACCGCCCGAGTCGCGCCCTCCTTCGACAAAGTGCTGCAGAGCTCCTGGTATAACGTGAAGACGCAGTATATTCTCGCCGACTACGTGGCCGCCGAGCTCGCCACGTACATCACCATTGATAAAAGAAACGTCCTAGTCCGCGTGCGAAATCTCCGCAGGCGCCTCGTTCTGACCCTGCCACAGAGCAACCACGATTTAACGCACACAAAGTTCTACTTAATTCTGCGCGCCAGAAACACTCCGGAAGGTGTCGCCAGCTACGGTATCACGTACTTCAGACAGGATCAGCTGCACATCGACCTGTTCGTGTTCTTCTCCGTGTTTTTCTCTTGCTTCTTTCTATTCCTGGCTGCGTGCGTCGTGGCTTGGAAAGCGAAACAAGCCGCCGACGTTCGCAGGGCAAGGAGACGACATGTCGTCGAAGTGAGTACCTAAATTTAATTTTGTCGAATATCTTAAGTTTCATTATTTACTTTGTGGAGACTCTTGTGTTAAAGATTGGCGGTTGTTCGTCTGTCGTTTTAGAACTAAATTTTTCTTGTATGATAGATTCGTTTTATATATTTTGTCCGTGAACTTTATTAGTGACTGATAGCATTGCGGTATCTGTATATAAGCTACGCGTTATCTATGGCCAAGGGTTACCCAATTTGACCCGCAACTATATTGACGTACGTATGTGACTATATTAATAAAAATATTAGTGTCGCCAAAGTAGTATAACGTCAATTATAAGGTGGACAATGTTCAGTATCATTTTCTATTAACCGACCACAGGGCTGTGCTGAGAAATATGAAAACGGCACATATAGAAAACTAATGAAAGTTGGAACTTGCTTGAAAAAAAGATATGTAAGGATAGATATAATATACTATTGTTAATGTGTATAAAATGTATGCTTATAACTATCGTATCTTGAGACATTTCCACGCACGGCCATCTGATCCTAAAGTAAGCATCAAGAGAGCTCGTGTCATTGTATTCAGAGGGCTGAAAAGCTACATAGTAAATTCATACAAATATATAGTTATATAGATATAGAACTCAAGTTCCGACCCTTTTATTATTTCATTATTGGTATGGGATCTCCTCTTAGAATTAGAGGTTGAAGGGCACATAAAGTGAACATAAATAGTACAAAGTAGCAGGTAACGCAGTGGCAATGTCCGTGTCAGATGCTGCACATGGCGAAGCGGCCGTTCGCGGTGGTGCGCGTGGTGGTGGGCGTGGCCGGCGCGCGGCGCCGCGCCGACCTGCGGCCCGTCGCCATCGAGCCCACCGCCGACGGCCGCGCCGCCGTCACCTCCGTGCTCGTCCGGTGCGCCCTTTATCACATATGCACCTTTCATTATTGTCAAAACCCCTTTTTCATTTTTTTATTTTACCGTTTTCTCGCATTTATTAGATAGTGGTACGAGAGCTAGCAACGTTGGAAAAATAAGATTTTCAACACAAAAAATCTCAACAACGAACATAAGTGACTTGACACTGACCCCATGATGTGAATACATTCGCCGACACTAATCTCGCTCTTTTTTACGCAGCAGCGATCATCTAGTTAAACTCTTGGTGATCATCTAACTGAACTCTTCTAAAGACGTAATCTTTTTACGACATTGAATCAATCTGGCGATTGACTAAACGACTGAATTAATGTCTGGCAAATTAATTTTGCATTTATTTATGCATAAATAAAATAATATTAAAATTACAGACACATGTACTATAACGATTTAATTTTAATTTTTTTATTTATATATAAAAAATAGCTCCTGGCGCCTAATTGTCAACAACAAAAATGTCTGGCAATTAGCAATTCATACTTTCTAATAATGTTTGAAAAGTAGTAAAAAAAATATCTTCCCGAAATAATTTAAAATTCAATATATTTCCCGGCAGGCTGCCGGGCGGCGCGCGCGCGCCGGTGCGGCTGGCGCTGGCGTCGGCGCTGGTGCTGGTGGCGCGCGCGCCGCCGCGGGCCCGCGCGCGCCTGCGCCGCCTGCCCTAGCCGCCGCGGTACGCATCTACATCCTTATTCCGTTCCCCGCTTACATCTCGCCTTAAGCGACTTGCAACTAACCACTTGATATTTTGTATCTCCCTAAATTTGAAAACCATATTTGTCTGTTTAATAGTACAGATTCGGGTCAATCGCACTTATTGAAATATATATTCCGTATAAATTCCGTAGAATTTTCAGGCGAGCTACGCATGTTACATGGCATTACTCGATTATTTAGGACCTTGCCCTGCAAAGTGTATTTGACACGGTGCTTAAAAATGACCCTATAAATATGTAAACCGTGAAATATGTAAACGCTGCTGCTTAAATTTTTACTTAAACAACTACATATTTCTGCTGCATTTTAATTTGGAAAACAAAATACTTAATTTTAATAATGCAAACAATTGCAGTTTGCGCCTGTGAAACGAGCTAAAACATATCATATTATTAGCAAAATGTACTATTATTTCAAATCAATTCGATTCGAAGGCTATATTTTTACCGTTTTTCCTATTACTAAAGGTATTACTCATAGCTACGTGGACGAGACGACTGCCCCGACTCTGCGATCCAGTGCCTCCCCCATCTCTGAACTTGCAGTGTAACCCACAACTAAATTTAGCCTAATTATATCGTTAACAATTAGAGCTTTTCTATTTTTGTGCCGTGTTAGATTGCGTCGTAGATTTATTAAAAATTATGCCATTTAAATCTCTGACGACAATTCAAAATATCTATGATACTGTTGTATATCCAGTAAGTAATTATTAGGGAGTAAAATTTAAACGTTAGAAAACGTCACGCCAATAAGATTATATTATGTAATATAAGTATATATCAATGTGTAAGAGGAAGTGTATATATGATGAAATTAGAGGATTAATGAACAGTATGCCGCGATATAAGCCCTGTATGAGTTAACTAACCCAAATTATAATTCTCCTAACTTCTATTGTGTGCCCCAGTAAGCTCTTTTTGTATCATCCGATGAGCATTAGAAGGAGATGGAGAGACCTGGGTGTAATTGCTATATATTAGCAGTAATAGTCAAAGTTGACTGTTTAATTAAATTTGTAGAACTCTTGTGTGAGAAGATCACAGGTGACTGCAGTTCGCCTCGAGCTCAAAGGGATTCGGTGAACAATTGCTCATGAAAATTTTCTATATGTATTTTTACTGTATTAAATTACAAACTTATCTTATTGAAACTTTGCCATATCGTGGTCAAATGTAGAGCCAAAGGAATCAAAATTGGTGGTAATGTACGAGCCGGTTGTGAATAGCCAATAGTCCCAGATGCTGTTGTGTTATTTATTTCCAAATTTTATTAAGTGATGTTAAAAACATAATTATGTTATGGCTTGTTATTGCTGTATGTTTTTTTATATATATGTATAGATACTAAATGATTTCCTTTTGTATTAACTCGAATGTTTATTTAATTAATCTAGTTAATAGAATGTTAAAGTAATAATGAGGGTGAGGGTGGTGAATAGTTTTAGTTGAATCTGTTGTTTTATAAAATCTATGAATCTCATCAATTATATTGTATACTTGGAAATGTAAATTGTTTGAAATAGTATTTTATTGTATACTACATATTGTGTAGTTCTTAGGCTTTATATTGATATTAAATTTAAAAAATATCATGGATCTGAACACAGCTCACTGGTTACTTTGTGGAATCAAAGCTAACTACTTTGTGTGAATGTCTAAAATATCTGAATATATTCACATTTGCTCATCAGTTGCATCTTTATTATTGAGCGATTTCGAAGATGCTTGTGAACTGATTGGTTCACAACTACCAATTTTATTAAAATATATGCACATGTGAACATCAGTGTATATAGCCATTTAATGTATTTAAGTAAAAGAGATTATCATATTGATTTATTACCGGGTATAAGTCTTATTAATTCTGTTCCAAATGATTTGTTTGTCTACAGTCTTACTTGTGGATATGTGGATTTGATTGTATATTTGCACACTTGATTGTAAACTTGTAAATGTAAATTTTTGGTCACTGAAAATGATAAATTAAAATATTTCTATAGTGATATTTTAAAACTTGGGTTTCAAGTGTATGTATTCACTTGAATTATGATGTTATTAAAAAAATATATGTGATAAAATGTATAGAGAAAATATCATTTCTGTAAAGCCATTAAATTGCTCACGAATGAATCAGCAGTATTGTTAAAATGAATTATTCAATATCAATGTAAGTAGAGAATCATGGTATATGAATTAATTAATTTAAGTTTAAACTAACAGTTATATGTAGATGTATGTTAAATCTAAGAGAGTACTGATATTAAAAACTATTATTATTTGTGATCAAAAATATACCCCTCTAAAGGTATATACGAGTCCACATTACATTCCAATTGTATATCTTTGTATATATATGATGTAAAAATACAAAGTAATATAATGTACTATTTAATTGGGCATGGAAGCTTTAAAATTATTATAACTCTATTAAAATCTATTGCTCATTCATTTTTAAATGTTTCGGAAAATTTTTATTAACGCATTTATTTATTTTCCAAAAACTTTGTTTACACAAAGCTATGGGACGATTTATTTTTTAGTTTTTTTAAAATATTGCATGATTCGATGATCTTTCTTATTTTTAAAAAACCATGATGTTGCGTATTTTTCTACGCTTGTGTATTTTTATTGAATTGAGCACAATATTTTATTACTATATTCACGTTTTCTCAATTTTTGCGTGAATATTTTATTTAATGAATTTGTGAGATATTTTTATAGCTTACTAAAAGGATTTTTCACTCGAATCTTTAAATTGCTCAATGAAATTCTATATAATTTATAAATAAAATTAATGTCAGTAGTGATTATAAAATTCTCAGCTTTATTTGTAAGTCTTTCATGTGTGTGTTTGTTAACATGCATCCTCAATTGTTACTGTGTTGTGGTCAATGAGAGCCAAATATTAAATCTGTTGCAAATAAATTAGCACAAATATATAATGTTGGGCGGTCTCACAACACACCAAGATATTTATACAGCACTATACATGTATTGTTTTGTTAGTATTATTGTGTACTAAATCTGTGCAATTATCAACATTATGTATTCTAATAAAATGCAATGGTGTATTATATTGCATTATTTTTAATTAATGAGCAGCTAAGACTATAGAGTATACGTTTTCTGCATTTCGTTTTTTATACAGCTACTTTTGGCGGCATTTTGAATATTTTGGCAGTTATATATACATATATTCTATTATTTGTATACAAGTTTTTTTGCACTGTATTCTTATATTATTTTAAATGATTTGAAAATTGTACAAGATGGATGAGCTGTCTAAAAAAATAACTACTCATTGTAACCACTTGTCCTATTGTATGAAAGATAATATTGCTCAGATTTCAAAATATGTATATTTCCATGACAGTATACAATGCAATAGTCACGGCAGGTGAATGGGATTTAGTGGCAGTATTATGTGTAAAAGCAATATGTATTTTTAGTTGATACTGAATGTAAATGTTTATAAATAAAATATACTGTTGGTTGTAAAATTATTTATTAAAGCTTTCCTAACATAAATGAGAACAATTGCTATATATAAGAGCAACTTAAGATAAAGTTAAAACTATTACTTTAACTTATAAAGGTGTTTAAAGGCAGTTAAGATGATCAATCTGTCTGGAATTCCTTTGTCATTATAAGTTTTGTGCCATTAGTCCTGTCAGTAAAATTGGTTGTTAAATAGTTATATTGATTGATGGTATACTCCATAGCACCTTTTAGTTATAGATGTTATAATCATTTATTGCCTATTTTTACATGCTACTTGTTCAAAAATGCTTAACACTGACGGCCAATTGTTATAAAGACACTGAGATTTTAAGACATACTCAGCGTGTGATCAGCTGTTAAAGTGTTACGTGTAAAGATTTTTGTGCAAATTCTTTTTTAAGTTTGCTATTTTATAAATTGCTGAATTTCTTATTCTGTAATTATATCTGCAAGGATTTTAAACCCTTACATACCACATATGGGTGGTGCATATGGAATGAGTATAGTTAACTGACAGCCGATTGCTGTATTTGGTACTGATGTCCGATTAGTGGTATTTGTGATGAGGCATTGCTATGCATTCTTTTGAATATGGAACATATCTTGTTTCACCTAAATGACACCATTGCAATGATTTGTTGTGTTGAATATCTATACTTGTGCACCAATAAATCATAATATTCAACCCTCTAATAGTTATGCACGAGTGCTAATAATTTTACTAGTACAGCAATTCTTTCTGAGTTAATAGATGTGTCTTAATTTTCTGAAGTAGCTCCTTTTTAACGGCATCCGGCACCAAAGCACGAGCTCTCGGAGTGACTCTGGACACTAGCATGTCGAAGGTAATATTAGTGCTATCGTTTTCTTTTACGGCGTCTCTGCATAACATTCGGACCTGATCCTTCCAACCGCATTCAATTAATCGCTTGCGAAGTAATTCCTTAAACCTGTAACGAGAAGTCATTCGAATGGTATGGAAAAGAGGAAAAATAGTGCGTCATAGTTCAGTGTTTTTAAAATATGTAAAATAAAACAAAGGTACCTATATAGATAATTATACTCACCGTTCTCGATCGCCGCTAAGAACTAAGCGCTGATGAGCAATAGTGTTGTTCACCGTCATAGTCATTTTTCACAACTTTCTTCAAAACGAAATACTTTTTAATATAATTATATTTGTTGTTGTTTGTCGATCGTTTCTCTCCTAATAGTTCTCCGTTTCTACTCTCTGTAGAAAGTTCCATGAAAATAACTTGACACTGACAAAAAAGACAGAAAAATCAATAGTTTACGTTCCTGTGCACGCCGAACTCTAAGTTATTGCTTAATAGCCATTTTCGTGAGCATCAATAAATTGCTAATGGACTATAATATATTTTCATATTGTTTTTTGAGACTGAATTTTATTTTAGATTACCTAATTCGTGGGTTATTAGGCAAGTGTTATTTTTACAGCCAGCTCATTTATAGCTACTAAAAAAATGTATAATTATTAAATCTAAAACAAGGCCATTAACGAATCATCACTAGGTTTACTGGATTGTATTGGAATCACTAGGAATACCGGATTACCGAACGTGTTACTAAGATTTCATTTAAAAATAGAGCACAGGCTAAATGCAAGATGTCTACATTCGTATTTTTTTAAAACAAATGATTGGTTTAATTTCCGGCGAAATCACAGTGCACACTACAGCAGTGCCTACCCTCTTCATTGCAAATACCTACCTCTTGATCGCCTACATATCTTTGTATAAAACTATCTAAACTACTAAGTGGTGGTGGTTGGTCACTATATGAGTGGTTAGTATGATCTTGACAAATTTCGAAGCCTGACGCTCTGAATCACAACCAGATGATTCTTTTTTGTCACTCACTATTAACAAGGTTGACTCATTGGTACGTTGGAATACCGTTGAGTTTTTCGCACAAAACCTATCATTCCAGCTCATCAACCATGCAACTGATGATTTCTGTCATTACGTTTCATCGTAAATAGTTACAAAAATTTACAATAAAATACCGCGCTTTTTAATATATCGTGGCTTTAAATAATATATCCTGAATTAAATTACATAGGTATTGGAGTCATCGATAGGTGGACAGACGATTAAACCAACCACAACAATATCACACTATCAGGTTACGACAAAGTACATTCTAAAGTAGATACCACTGCATCTGTAGGGCTTCACCAGTAGCCTCTTATTAAATTAAGTTCAGTTTAATATTTCCTCGGTTCCAGTCGGTTCATGCTACATGTATTGTGACTTATACTAGTACATCGTACATAAATTTTTTTGTAATGTATTTGTGTCACTTACTCTTGTTGTGCTGTGTATCTCAGTACATAACTTTGTCTTGTGTAAGTTTTCTAGTCATCTAATAGTGTATCATATTATTTCGTAACATTTATAAGCCTCACGACTCGTTTGAAAGCAGTGATATCTTAAAGGTTTAAATTTCAATCTCTTACTTACTACTTAGTTCTGCAGAAGTCTAAGGCTCTAATTGTAGCACGCACCAAACTTTAAAAAGTTCCGTAGTTTTATAAGATTATAATAATTTGCTGTAACAGTGAAGTAAATATTGTGAGGAAACCAGCACAGCACGGCATAACTGAGGAATATCAGAACAGATTGATGATGGTGGTGATGGAGTAATTCCATATCTATATTTTGTCACCAGGCTCGGCAATTTAGAATAACTGATCAAGTTTTTCTGGATCTAGAAAATGAAGAAAAATCCCTTGGTAGAGTGGTAATAGGCTTATTTGGAGATTTGGCCCCGAGAGCTGTCAAAAACTTTAAGGTTCTTGCAACAGAAGGTATCGATGGAAAATCTTACAAAGGGACTAGTTTCAACCGTATCATTAAAAGATTCATGATACAAGGTGAGATTCAATATTTATAATATATATAACGCTTAGGTATTCTTTTAAATCTTCTTCTGTATCGTTTCTGCATTATTGAAGGTCGTGTCTCTGGAAACGTATTGTAGCGGTCTGTCACAATTATTTCCATTTCGCTCGTTTTTCTGCTTTTTTAATTTTATAAGTATTTCCTTCTTTCGTTTATTCTTTTGAATATAATTCTAATAATCGTCGTTAGTCTTAAATGCCTACAATCTACATACTCGTTTATGTAAACAACACAACCGAAAAGCAGACAAATTATGTTTAAATAGTACTTTCTCTTGTGTGAGTTACTAATGTGTGTTCCAAATAAAATAAAATAATCTTTCTCATTTTCAGGTGGAGATGTGGTGTCTGACAATGGCACCGGTTCGATAAGCATCTATGGCGAGACCTTTGACGATGAGAACTTGGACACCCACCACAGTGTCGCTGGATTTGTATCGATGGCTAACAAAGGCAAGAATTGCATATTGGTATATTGTTACGTCAAATCTCTTACGGAGTAGGCAGAGAGTACCGAATATATATATCCGTACAGACTCTTCTGTAATACTTCTTCACACTCTTCTTAAACGCACGCTGTTTTGGGAGACTTCTGACTCCCCGATCAGCCAGCATCTGGTCTATGGATAAATTGATTAATGTACATTTATGAATGTAAGAAAATAGGATAATTCGTTATACAAAAAGTAATAAGACGTAAAGAGACAATCCTCTCTTGTCAGTAATACAAGCTTAGGTTAGATGAAAATGTGGAATTGTTTATTTTTCAGGAAAGGACACGAATGGTTGCCAATTCATTATAACGTTAAAAGGAACACCGTGGCTGGATGGCTTACACACGGTTATTGGAAAGGTAGTAGTGAAATGCAAATTGCGAATCAATAGAATATGATTGCTGGAAGCTAACTATCGTTCAAATATTAATAAACCAAATAGCACTCGTTATAAACAGTCATATTGAGCTCGGCTTAGTCTTGTCTATTCATTGACACAAAGTGGGTGTTGATCAATCGCTTGATTGACTTATTTATTCTTTGCTGTATCCTCTGAAATCTAGGTAGTTTGTAAGGCGGATTAAATAAGTAGTTTTTAGATGTTGCCGTTGTTCTTCCAGGTGGTGGAAGGGCAGAGTGTGGTGCACCTAGTGGAGCATACGTCCGTCGATGTAGACGACCGGCCCACAATGCGCGTGTACATCGCCGACTGCGGCCTGCTACCGACACCAAAACCCTTCTATATCTCTGATGATCCTTACGAGTCAGTAGCATCAGTTTTATTTAAAACCTTAATAAACGTAAATAGTTCAAATTTAAATTAAGTTTTAAATAAATAGTTTAAGTTTAATAACAGTAATATTTGTAGTCCATATTTGAAGGAAACGGATCTTGTCTGTAAGGATAGAGGTATATCGACGCTCTCCGTTTACCCTGTAACGGACTTGGCGTTATCATATAACAATAACATTGTAATATCAGTAAAAAAAAACTCTATGAATGACATGATTGGATGTTACTAGAGTAGCATTAAAATTACTATCGTGTCTTTAATTTATCAGTTGCATTATTAATTGTTCATTTGTAGATTGTTTCTATGTATTAAAATATATTTTTCTGTTTCCAGCTTGTGGGCGTGGCTTAAAGCTATAGGGGTTCCCCTTACAATGTCTTTATTCATCTTGGGGTTTTTCCACTGGATGATAAATAAAATGGAGATATAAGCCCCACTATATATTTTTTGTTAATGTATTTATTTAATACGTAAATTAATTGTAACTGCAATTTTGAACACTGTTGTTAAGTTATAGAGAAGGCAGAATAAAAACAAGTAAAAATAATTAAGACTTTATTTTTCACTCTTACAATTAATTGTATAAATTTACATCTTAAATATTATTTACATAAATAATCTTATTATCGTTACCTGTTATGATTATGTTATAAGTAAATAATGTACTCATAATAATAACATTTCTTTTCATAATTCTTAAAAACGTAACATCACGCCCAGAATCCTCGAAGGGGTAGGCAGAGGAATGTAGTAC
>DWEE01000088.1:0-23001 GCA_018245755.1 Parelbella macleannani | reverse complement strand
TATATCTCCAGACGAACACAACGATTTAACAGAATATGGGCCGTCCGCCATTTTGTTTTATGTACACATTTTCATGTAACGGTTCGTAGGACAAATGATTAGACTGACAAGACAGTAGCTTTTCAGTTGCACATCATTTTAAATTCATCTACCTAAAAGTATTTTCAATAAGTTTTCAAAAAGTTTCACGAGCTGTTCTAGACCCATACTTACAATTTCAGCGAGAGCGGAAATGACTTTTCCGAGGGTCGTCAGCGATTTGTTGATATTGGCGCCCTCCTTGAGACGGGTGCCCTTAGCGCCCGTGGAGTCGGCTCGCTCGGAGCCGGCCAAGTCCACCAACGATATCTTCGAAACCTGAGATATTTTTAGAAATTAATGAAGCATTCGGAGAATATTGCACCTAATATATTAAACGTATAGTTGATAATAAAAAGAGAATAGAGCAGAAGGAGAAAAATCCTTTCCAAATCAAATCATTTCTTGCGGAATATAAATAGGTACAAAAAAGATTTTGTTGTAATAACAAAATTAAAGCCTCTACATTCGTCCCATTAAAGGTCATATAATTTCTAAAATTTTTAAGTACATGAGATAAAAAAAACGTAACATCACGCCTGTAATCCCGGAAGAGATAGGCAGAGGAGTGTAGGAGGGGAAATTTCTACTAAAAAATATAAGTTAGAAAAATTGTGAAGTAAAAAGGTTACCTTCTCGGACATGAGGTCGGTGGTTTTGTCGTGGCGCTGCTGAGTGAAGAATATGGTGAAGACGGCGTGCGAGCGCGACGACGTCTCGTTCATGTTGGTCGCGGCCACCGTCCTGAGGAACAAGTACAATTATAAGCAATGGAATGTCAATGGGATGATTTTAACGATGTCTAAACCCTTCACACATACTAACACATGTGTTACATGTGTACACATA
Organism: Parelbella macleannani; assembly: GCA_018245755.1. Classification (NCBI taxonomy): domain Eukaryota; kingdom Metazoa; phylum Arthropoda; class Insecta; order Lepidoptera; family Hesperiidae; genus Parelbella; species Parelbella macleannani. The sequence continues at coordinate 22,074 of DWEE01000088.1, read as the reverse complement.
CATATTTTAGATGTAATGTAACACATAAATTGCTATTTATAATGGCATATTACAATTTCCGTATATTTATGTATTTAGGCTAAGACGAAAGCGACGTCCTTGGACCTAGACACGCTGCACGTTTTGAGTTTTTTTTACCACCTTGTTTTCGTACCATATAATCAGATATTTAAGCTTTTAATATCTATGCGTTAATAGAAACATAGTACGTAAATGTATTATTATGCGATGATAAAAATATGATAAAACAACCTACTGCCATACAGTGAATTGAGTTAATAATTCTTACATTAATACTAATCAAAACGACGACCGATTTAGAGTACTGATTAAAACAGCCACAAGCCCCGCAGCGACGGGTAATGTAATCAAGTTGACATCGCACAGAGATTACGTACGCCCTTAATGGGTTCCGTTCCCTAATGGATAGCTTCGACGGTACCTTTAATGTGCCCATCAACTGGCTATAAATATTACTTGACCGTGGAAATTTGTCTATGTAGAGACCTGGTGTTTTCAATACAATTATCGCATTTAGTCGAGCACAATAATTGATTTAAACGACTCTTTCAGTTAACAAAATGAATAAATACGTTGTAAATATGTTGGAGTGTGTTCACGTTAAAAGCTTTTTAGTTAATAATACATAAAAATTACATTGTTAGTTAAACATTATTTAATAAAATGTTATGTATTGGTAAAGAAATATCGATAACAAAAGACAGTATGGCGTTATGCGCTTCATTTTAATCGCTAGGTATCGCGTAACAAATATCCCACATTTTTACACGGTACATGTTGCTAACGATCAAGGTCTAACCAGGTGTCAATCAGTTTATATACAAATCTCAATCAAAGTGTATGCACGTGTCAACCAGTTAGTATGCAGATGTCAGTCAAAGTGTGTGCAGGTGTCAATCAGGGTATATGCAGGTGTCAATGTTCAGTCAAACTTTTGCAACTGGTTGTATGTTCAATACTTTGCATATTGTATAATGTGAATAGTGTGGCTCACCTAGCCTTGTTGCCCTCGTCAATGAGGTCGTAGATGTCCTGGTAGGAGGTGACGGCCAGCTTGCTGAGGTCCTCGACGTAGGGCCCGAGCGCGGGGTGCTCGCGCACGCGCAGGTTGCCCTTATTCTTAGGGTTGAGCAGGTCACGCACGCGCTCGCAGTATATCTCCATGTAGGATACTTCCACCTGCGGTAATAGATGCCGGGTTTAAAAACATACCTTTATTATAAAATTAAATTTCCAGTGAAAAATTATTAGGTACTTAGGTAATTAAGGGACTCTACCTTTGCCATTTTCGGTATATAAAAAAATGTCAAGACTAATACAGTGCGCTTATTTCCTATTTTTGTGTAAGACAATTTTAAATCAACTTAGGTATACGATCTTTCCACGTAACTTTTTACATGATTATAGGTCAGGTACAATATTATGGACTACGTTCTTACCGAGTAGGTGAGGTCATCACTGGTGGTCTGCCGGATCCGCCTGAACAGGTCCTTGCAGATCTGAGGGATGATGCCCTCCTGGCCGTCCTCGCCGCGGCCCATCATGGTGTACGACTTGCCAGCGCCAGTCTGGCCGTACGCGAATATGCATATATTGTAGCCTGTAATAAAAAAAATCGTAACGTAACATCAAGCGTATAATCCCTAAACGAATGGAGAGACCAGTCAGGTGTAAACATACTTTAAGTTTCATTAAAGATCGATGTATTCAGTGTTTGAATAACAGCAAAAGCAGTTCATTAGCTAGATGCAAAGGTACCATACATTACCTACCACACCTTCGTAACTAAAACATTGGAATATCAGCGACTTTGTGTTAGTTGTAATGCGACATAGATAACGTGAGTTATCAAAAAAAAACATCTGTCACTGTCAACCTTCGAACCACTGACCGACCACTCAACAAGCGAAAGCCTTTTATATAAATAAAGACTAATAATTCACCTAATTGTTACCAGTAAACTGTAATGACTTTTAAATATGTATATTGTACACTTTTATGCTGCTTTTAATTCTCCAGACCATGGAGAACCATCTCCCTCATTGATATATAACAATTTATTTGAACGTGGGTAAATAATGGCACTAGAGTGCCATAGACTGACCATGGCATGGCATAGCATGGAATTTTAACCTAGACTCCCAAGTATTTTCTATTTCTACACCGTAGTTTTTAATATGCGTATTATTTCCAATACGTTAGGTACCTTTAGATGAATGTAAACACAAATGTATGTAATGTTTCACGGCACGTCCGAGCGACCTTGCTGGGGTCATGAATGTTAATAACGCATAATCTCATTAAGGAACACTAACGCCGATAATAACAACACGGCGAAATTATAATCTGCTCCATAGTGTGCGGTCAGCTTAATTCAATTACCGCTTCAATATGCAATCAGGAGATTGATCTACGTAGTGTTTTGCGAGATGAAATACAATATTGAATCTTAATTAAGACAGGATGTGAATAACAAGGGTTAAATAATTGTTAGGAATAAATAATTAGGGCAGGGGGTGCTAAGAATCCCCGGGTTACGGTAGGCCGCCAAAACCAACTGACTCTGGCTACGTAGAACGGACGCACGCTATACGCAAAGTGGCTGGCAGTGGTTGGATGCGAAGAGCTGAAGATCGAGCTCAGTGGCGTGCCATTGGTGAGGCCTATGTCCAGCAGTGGCCGAGAGTAGGCTGATGATGATGATGATGATGATAGGAATAAATATATCAGTAGGATAATGTAATATTACGCCCATAATCTCCAGAGGAGTGGAATACACAGCCACGTTTCAACAGTCACGTTTGCGTCCCACATGTAGTCGTATTACGAAAATACTTATTTAAAGTATATAACATATAAAAACATATATGTAAATATTTACCCATACATGACTTTAGAGAATGTATGATATATGTACCTACTTTTGGTATTTTAAGTACAATGAAAATCAATTTGAACCCACCGTCAAAGGCATGTTGCAACATCTCCTCGCCGATGTCCTTGTAGACCATAATTTGGGAGGAGAATTCCGGGTCACTGGGCTGCAAATAAATAAAAAAATACATGAAATATATACAACTAGAAATATACCTTATTTTCCTTTATACAGTCTTGCATTCATTCTTGCGAGAATAATAATGTGTGTTGAATAAAAATATATTAAAAAAATGTTTTAATAACAACATATTAAGCGAAATAAATATCTATCTATCCAGCGTTCCCGGCAGCATGACGGACACTACTGGCGAATACATTTACATAAATCCCGACTCATCTCACCGATATCTAGTTACAATTGCAAATCGACCGAGCTAATGCTCTCCGAGTTGATTTAAAACGATCGTGCACAGCTGCCATTTATACCGACCGAATATTGAGATAAACCAATTGATGCTTAAAATATTCGTAAAGGGTCCTAAAAAGTATCATTTAGGAGTTATTTTATTGGTATCGTTTAATGAAAAGGCTATTTTTGTTACGAACAAGCAAAATTATAATTGGTTTGATAAACCTACAACTAACGTTATTTTACATAAGAATGTTCGTGAATAAGAGTAAGGAAATAAGAATTTCGGAAATTAATAATAATGACCATGTATGTATTTTGGATGTATATTTTCCGTTTCGTATGTATGTTATGTATGTACATACATTTTCTCTTTTTATTTATCATAAATTATTTTTAGGTATACGATAAGGATAAGCATATAAGTAATCGGACATTCTTCAATAAACTTCAAAATATTTACTTTTAGAATTAATGGCCAAAGATGTAGCCGCATCGTACACTAAAAACAGAACAAAAATCGTAATAAAAATGAATTCTTAAATATTTTATAACACAAAACTCAAATGAAAATCATAGCTTATTTTTCGATATTGAAAAATATTCAAATATATGTAGATTTACACTTTTATTTGATATTCTTCTATTTATAATATCAAATATACTTAGTTCAAAGTTATCTTCTGAGCGCGGGTTGTCAAAAAGGCAGCAACAGGATTTCATTTGATCTTGACGTAAGCTGCCATTTCATGAATAATTTTCAAAAGCTATTACGAACATGTCTGACACAAATGTAGATAAGATTTGTTATTTTTTCTTATTTTCTTCTCATTTTACAAGTTAACAATTTTCCTTCAATACCTGTAGTAAACAGTGATACCATGTGATGGGGGAGTCAAAAATTGGGGACTCAAAAACTGATATGCGTGTATGAGAAGAATACTGGATATACAAGAATCAGATCAAGTCTATACAAATTGAGAAGATATTTGGCACTCGTTGCTCTCTACCCACTCCGCAAAAGACTTAGCGAGTTGGTATAATAACAATAAAATATATTGAACTCTACAACGCAGTCTATGAAAGAGACAGACACTATGCTTTGAAATAGAATACTAATTATGATAAAGTTTAAAATATGGATTACATGAACAATCACCAGCCTTATTAGTTGTTCACGTAAAACTTTTACATTTTAATCAGCCGGTAATTCGACGCCGAAGCCCCACAGTTGACACGTTAGAACGTCCCACAGATAATTAATCCTATAATCGAGTTGCGGATAAATCCAATATGCCGGCCTTTCAAATACTAGTTTCATTCACGGTACACCACACACATCCAGCAACCGATCACGCTAACGCCTATATTACTATTTTTATGAAAAAAAAATACATTTTGATTGAATTTATTGATAATTTATTCCTAATAAATATTTGGACACGATTTAGAAAACGTAAAACGTATTACGTTTTCTATGAATACTTTGTCACTTATGTTTCCAAAAACAATCAGTATACAGGTAAAAATTCAAATTTGAATGCCCTTTTTTAGTATTTTCGGAACAATGACAAATCATTTGAAAGTTTATTAAATACAGACTGGCAATTTCAACTGGCTACATTCAAAAACGAAAATAGAAACGGTTAGGACGTGTCTTTGTTGTCTGTGGACAGCAAGCTCTCGTCTAGCGACAATGTTTACTTAGGGTGGTAATTCAGAACCAATAACGAAACGGCGTGCAGGGGTGTCCGCATTTCCATTAACTCCCCTCTCCCTCCCCTGCGGGGCAGGAAATAGAGTCGTCGACAACCTTTGCTCAATATTGATTTAACAGACTATTTTACGAAACAGTGTCACAGCTCAGAGATTGCAATTGTTAACATGGATCTATTCTTCAACCGAGAATACTCAACAATAGGTCGCTGTAGTATATGTATGTATGTATATACATAGGTTTTAACTCATTTTAAAATATATTATTAGCACGCTGTATAACACCTAATGACAATATGAAATGAACTATTTTTAAAAATATATTCAGTATAGGAATTCATAACTAGATAATTTTTCCCGTTAAGTCTGACAATATTATCCTCAAATTTTAACAGTTCTTTAGACAGAATAATGCTTAGAAACAAAGACATCAATGCTCTATTGCAATATGTATAGGTATACAGAGTGCTCTGCATTTTACAGTTGAAACTCTGGTTAGGTCACAGACATGTCGCCAATTCGCTGCAGTGCTAAGTTCAAAAGACTCATTTACGTTCATTAATCGTTCAACGATATTATTAAAAACTAAAAAATTATCATTTTGAAACTTAAACGGAAAAACTTCTAACATCTTTATATGTATATATTAAAACAATACACTCGTAATTATATACTAAAGCTAGATTAAAACACTTTTTTCATGTTGAAATTCTTATTTTTAATTCTTATTAAACATGTTTTCATTAATGCAGATAGGCAAATATGTAGAAAACTGCCAAGTAAAAAAAAAAATGGAATAGTATAATTATGACAGAAGAATGTTAGAAAACATGAGCAACTAACAAGAAGGGTGTGTTGGGTATGACCCTTATTTTATATTTGTCTTTGGTGCGATAAACTAAATTTTTCTAATAATATTATCGAACATAATATAACGCTTGTAAATTTCCAGAAGGGTAGGCAAGGGAGTGTGGTACTCCTGCGTTACACTAAAAAGGCGATAACTACTAGACAAAGACCGGGCAACGGTCCAGACATCGATTTACTCTACCAACAATTTCAAAAAACATTAGCTATTCTTTTAATACATTTGGAATCCGAATACAACTCGTTTTAAAAAATTACTCAAAATCGTTTCCAAATTAAATTTTCTATTACATTTATCGCTACGTGTTAAAATGAAATCTGTGACTCACACCTAAATTAATTCAATTGTAACTCTCTTTAGTTTTTAGGGTGGTTTTAGTTGAGTTATGCCCTTTGGGGGAGCGCGAGATTTTATACATTAAAACTGACAAGGACAATATTTTTAAATTGAACTGCTAAAGATTGGAGAACAATATATTACAAACGGCTGGATAAGACTTTAATAAGTTTAAAAGACGTCTTCGTCGTTGATGTAGTGGTTGCAAACACGATTGTTGAGCAGGAAGTCCTGAATTCGATCTCCGGGTCGAGCAAGTTTTTTCCTAACTGGACATCCCAATCACGGTATCATAAATTGTACCCGATGTATGTCAATACACTTACCCATTATTCCATAAAGGAACTAACATATCTGGTAATAACCAGGAGTACTACATATCTCTACCTATCCCTTCAAAGATATACAGGAATGATGTTATGTTTATTTGAACAATAATAGCGTAAAAGATCGAAGATTCTCAATAGTCGATCGGGACAGTCACGCGCCAAACTGTCTGCGGTAAACACAAGTAAATGTACAGTCACGGTCATACGTTTGATTGATGCGTCACATTATAGAGGGAACGGTATAATGTGATTCACTGAACGACTCACGATGTTCCGATGTTCGTACAACGCTCACAACAAGCATACAATCAGTATAGACATACTCGCAATACAAAAAGTATAGACATGATAGACTTTCATGTTTTGCTACATACGTATATTACAACAATATTGTATCAGAGAAGGGGAAGCCGCCTTCTTTCAGTTTGTATATAAGTATTGAAGTATTGTACACTTTTATAATATGAGTGTGTTGGGATACGCTAGAAACTATTTTGCTTTTTAAGCAATTACTGCCAACCCTTAAATTTTTACTTGAATCAGAGCTACATACCTATATTACGTCGAATACTAAAATTGTCTATCTTTTTTGAAAATACTATCCTTGGGTTTTTTAGTTGAATAGGAGAAATGCTAAGGCAAAGTCAAAAAATACTAAGTTCTCTATATAGAGAAATATCGAAATATATGCGTATGTAATGTTGTAATCAGTTAAAACAGTACTTACATTGTGCGACCAGTATGAGAAATCGAAGTTAAAGCTTTTGGCGCCATCCTTGTTGCCCGGCGGAGCTTTCGGATTCAGTATAACTGTAACAAACAAACATACAACGGTTAATTGGCACTTACAGAACTTGAATATTTAATTCTTTTATATAATTAATGGGAGTGTACTATACTCCCTGTTTATGCCTTCGGGGATTACAGTCATAGACCCATATGACATCGCATATTTTATTGAACAACAGTATTGACAAACAAAAAAACTTTTTAACGGACACGCCATTGATCCTCATTATATTTCTTTATATCAAACACAATATTATTATTACTATGATAAAGATTAAATAGATAATAGTATACAGTCCAACATTTTGCGTTAGTTTCACGTGGTGTCTCTACTCTCAAAAGGGTTATAGTAGAAACGTTGGTAGAGATACTTCTCTGTAATTACTACAATTCTATTTAGTTAATATAATCTTTTGTTTTAGCTTGCTCTACTTAAACAATAGAACGTCTGTTGAGACTTAAATAGCATTACATAGTAACTTCCCTTCTTGCGTTGTTAAAAATAATATTTTCTTGAAATCAAATATTACACGAACTATTTATTACATTTACTTATTTATTTTTATTGTTTACCGAAACCTACGTTACAAAGGCGGACTTATGACATTCTCGACTGATATAGCTACATCTCTACATAACTGGTAGAGTAAGACTTATGACAATCTCTACCGATTATGTGCTCTGTGAGATGTCTCCTCTCTTGACTCCTAATTAACGCTTCAGAGAGCGTCTTATAAAAGGATATTAATATGCACTGTTAATTGCTTGGTCACTGCATCTACTGCGCTGTTAAAACGGTGTCACTTCTAGCACAATTTGTTACGTTGCCTTTCCAAGAGAATTCTATTCGCATATATTTTATAACGGACTATAACACGTACGTAGAGTTTGCAGTACGAGGTCTCCGTTTTTTAATAGTTTAACGTCCATACACACACACGCTTATAATTCAATGTAAATGATTTGCGTTTATAATGAATACTCCTTTTAATGGTTAAGTATAAATACATTAACAGGATGCCTGTATTTATGTTCGTAAGTCAACGAACAGTTAAAACTATTACCAAGTATAACGTTTGCATTTTAATAACATTTAAATTTGATTTACGCTGACATTTTACTAGTGCAACAATTCGCATACTACCTACTTCTATAATACATTCAGTCGATTATTAACTTTACAAGGCACTATGGCATATCAGAGCATAAGAAAATGTACAACACGAAGTATGTACATACATATACATATGTAGATGTCTATAAATTCATCCCTTAGAAGAGCTAGTCACGTTGTCGTTGCTTATATAAGAATATCCCACGCATCTACTTTAGTGTTTGCTCGGCGGGCGTTCTCTGTACGTGGTCGTCGGCGTCGGTCGGCGTCGGCGCTCCGTCGCGACGTATCGACCGGGCGCCGTCGGTCGCCGCGCTCGCCGCTACGGTCGGGGGTTCGGCGGACTAACAATATCTTTGAATTAATTCTTAGATGGATAGACGTCTTGAGTTCCACTGAATACTTTAAATATCAATGTCATTATCTAGGTGGGATAAATAACATGACTGATGAATCGTAGGAGTGTGCTCTACTTCCGAGCTTTCGTTTTGGGGGATACAAAGGTTAGATGTTATATCATGTTATATAAGTATGTCCGTATATAAAAGTCAATACAGTTCAACACTTACGAATGAGTACAGCGAGAAGATGGAAAAGAAAAAGAAATGTATTATTAACCTATTACTTTTTTCCTAAAATGTTCTCAATATAAATATATTAAATAGAATGGAACCATCGTACCATATTTTCTTATTGTGATTCCAACTCGTCCAACGCGAGCATCGAACACAAAAAATGTTATGCAATCAACATCAATTGCTTGCGGTAAAAACGTATAGAAAGAGGCGACTCTCCGAAAAAATATTATACTACGTAGCGAACAATGAGAGACCGCGGACAATAAAAAGAAAATTTAACTTGCTTTTCATTCGTCAACGTAAATTTATAAACAAGATAGTTTTTATATCAGCTCAGATACAACTCTAGAGTGTACGTTTTCGGTCGTTGCCGTTTTACTAGCTAGTGTCTTATATCATATCGCAGTCGACATAAACTAACATAAATTTTACTATAAATAAACTACCGAGGGAACATAAAACTGAAAACGCATCCGCCCCCGCGCACTAAGAAACACGTAGCCTTTTTTATGAGTCATCAAATTGCACCCCCTTGCAGTGAGACGTACGGTCAGTAGCACATAGACGCAACCGACACTCAGCCTTACTCCCCAACAGATAAGGTAGAAAGTCGTCTAGCTGTGTCGCATTGGTTTTATAGCATCCCTGGTGCCAAGTAATAGAACCTAAAGCTATATAATTTCAACTCCCACAGTTATGTCCTGTACTAAGTCTTGAACTAAGAATTTTATGACGTCGAAATCTTTAGTTTCGTTTGAGTGGGAACTAATTCGATGTTCCTTATAACTTTGCTGCGGAGAAAACTAAAATAATAAAACAAATCAGCCCACATTCACAATCAAATAATTACAGTTAAAACTTACAAAATAAACAAGAAAGTATAAGCCAGTTCTCGTATAGTTAAATTACCATCATTCGCTCTATAATCGATTTCCCGGTTGGTGTAGTGGTTAATGACTCCGACTACGGTTGGCGTTGTTTGTGGGTTCTAGTATCACCAAGTAGAAATTCGTGTGATTATTGTTCGCGTGTCTGAATGTACATATAAAATTGTCTATATAAGCAAGTATTTATAAATCAAATCATGTCGTTTCTCAACTGTCTCATTCATATATTACATGCTGTGCCTGGTTGCAGTTCACATGAAAGTAAGTATAAAATCCTACAATATTATTCATTAATCCTCTCAAAATATTAGTTAAAGTTTAAAATTGCAAGAACATGCATTGATTCACACAATTTTGTCCTAGATTTCCTTTACAGATAACCGCTTTTTTTTACTCGTACATGTGTAAGTCGTCGATGTGTTGTAAGAGTCGAATATGAAAAGAACGAATCAACAGGATACACACAATGCGTTATCGCGGCGAGGCGCAGTTCCGGAAGCAAAATGGCCAGTCCTTTGTGCAGAAACGTACAATAGACTCAAGGTCGGCAAGCAAGATCGATGTGGTGTTATAATGTAAGAAAAACTGAGAATAAAGGAAGAATTGGCTTTGACCTGAATTTGTATACAGAAGTGTAACTGTAGCAAGTATAGTGTCAGACATCCTATAATATTTCAATGCTTTTATTTATACGCAGTTATAGTTTATTTATTTATTTTATTTTATTTATTTATTTATTTGTTTATTTTTTATTTACGCAGTTATAGTTATAGTTTATTTACACGCATTTTAACAGTTTCTTCTTGTCAATTTTCTATTAGATTTTACATTCTAAATTTAAATGTTCACTTGCGGTTTAAGAGATTAAATCTTAACAAACACCTAGGTACATGTACGGACCAAAATATCAACGAAAAATAACCAAAACCATGTCTATAAAGCTAAAATTGTATATACACTCATAGATTCATCGCTTGCTTCTTAGTGCCTTTCTATTTAACCTATTAATTAATTATCTGCACTATGAGGGCAGTCACAAAACGACGCAGACACTTGAAACCAATCCGCCGCTATGACTATCTTGGATATCTTCTGGATTGGACTTAAAATTTTCGAGTCTTCATTTCTGCCGCCACTGGGCATGAAGCAATGACAATATGCTCACCCCTTGTTTCATGGCAGAACGTATAACATTAATGGTGAATCGTGGTAGTGTACTACATACCGGCCTAACCGGTCTGCGAAATACAGACGCGCTGTTATGTAATTCCATAATACAAGCGTAAATACGCGGTAACATTAGTAAGGGGTGTTACTAGTCGGGGGGGAAGGTTGACAAACAACGTGCCCAAGGTCGATGACGGAGGACGACGTCGTAATAACAAAAGTCGACTTTTACTATTTCGTAAATCAATACCACTTCAACTGCAAGTAACGCCCGCGAAATTGACGAATCTCGCCGGCAATTGAAAGTGTTGCAATAATTCGAAAATTTGAAGCCACTAAAATCCACGAAAATTTGAAGCAATAAATAAATATGTATATTTCAACCTTCGAGAACTTTCCATCTTGTGATTTCAATTACTTTACCATTGCATTGAAGCGTAATAATAAAAAAAATGTATTAGTTTACAAAATCATTTCACATGTTTGTTTATCACATGGCCAAAGGTTATTAATAACTCCGTCGAAACATGTATGCGCCCTTTACACGCCCAAAAATAGTTGTTTAATTTTATTACATCCACTTAAAAACCAATATCCGGAAATAATTATGACACGACACTTCTGCCTTTTAGCCTCCTATTGTATTTAGATTGAAACGATCCCATCATCAGCCATTATAAGTCCACTGCTGGAAGTAGACCTCTCCTAATCAGCGGCAATCCACCCGGTATCGGACCTTTGAATCCAGTTTCATCCAGCTATTTTCTTAAGATCGTAAAGGGATAAAAAGCATTATATTATAGGTTAAATAGGTGTCGAACGTATTCACATACTTCGTCGGTACGTTACGGTGCAAAGCCTATTATCGTCACCATAAAACTGTGTTAGCGTTACTATAAATTATTGGGCGATTACCCCGACGTCGGACTGAAAGAACAGCGCGGTCAAAGATCTCACGACCTCATATGGGGTTGTAGGAGAGCGAACGGGGTCAGAGTACGAGGCTTTAAGTGAATAATCCAAGTGTAAATGGAGTAATATAACAAAGAGGGCAGCCGTGATGGCGGTGATGCGGAAAATTCGACGACCAAGGGGGGTCAATGGAGGGGAACAGTTGGGCAAATCATTGTTTAACCCATATTCTTGCGCTCTGCGGCAAATGTTGATGAACTAAATCACGGTTAACTGGATTACCCTGTGTCCCGAAACAGCTTATTGCCAATCAACTGTCCAGTTCATTTCAGTATACGCAGTATTATTCTTTAATTGCTGTTTCCAATAAAACTGTATAGGTATGTAATAAAACAAAAAACTATGCAAATGGGGAATGTTAACAAAATATTTTATTTTAATAGTAGAGTAGTATTTCAGATTTCAAGTTGGAGATTTAGATTCGAATTATCGTAATTTAAAAATTAATATCATTAACTATAACGGTAACCTGCACTTCCAACCGCCCAGAGTTTATATTGTTTGTTTAGCCCTTGATCTCAATCTCCGCACTTATAGATAATTGTAGATAATGGCCAATGCTAAAACCACGTATGACTTAACGATATCTATCATTAAACTGGTGAACCCCATAAATACAAAAGAGTTCGAATTCAAAATTGGCATTCTTTAAAAAAACCACCTCACATATGCAGCTGCCTGTAATTTTGCCAGTACGTTCCAAATGAGACCGCTGTTAACTTCAAACCGTCCAGAAACGCCGCGGCGTGAAGTGCCGAGCGCCCTGATTTCGCATTTCTTTTATCGACTTCAAAGCAAAAAAAAAAGTAAAAATACAACGAAAGCCTCTAAGAACTTTTCAACTTTCATTCAAGTTCCGACCGGTCTATAATAGCCTACGTCTAGATTGCCTTTTGTTATTAGAAATTTCCCATTCAAGAACAAATGTAAGCTTTCAGTAGAATAAAACGTAATTTTTACACGGCAACATTTTCTTTGCCAATAATTACGGCGAATTGAAAATTTCTTACAACTATTATACAAATATATAATGCTTGCTTATACCGCGTAAACATAAATTTATATCACGTTAAATAAAAAAATATTAAATACAGATCCAATCATTTGGACTTGGTTCAAAAATATTTGACTACCTATTACTTACTTATACTTGCAATAAAACTAGTAGGTATTATAAATCAATCTTGCGTGACGTCTCATGCTAAGAGGAAATCCGTGTTCAAAAATAGGAAGAGAAAGAGAGTGTTAATGATGATGATTCCTATAATGTAATCTGAATAGGATTATTAATCGATATATTAGTAGGATCAATTTAAAAAAATGAGCAATTGGATATTTGCATTAATGTGGTCGCCCGCTTTCCCCTCTCACGTTTTCCGCATCGCTCATGAAACACCGCTAAGCCTCTGTAAGACCTCATACGATATTTTACTGACTAAACAGCCAGTCGAGTGTAAGATAAAATCGTTAAAACGCTTTGTACTACCGAGAACTTTCAACGGCTTGAAGAACTTTAATGGAAATTCCTAAATCTTTTCGCGCAATTCTTAAGACGCTTACGAACCGGCGAACTAAAATTAAAATACTCGACTAAAACGTAATTAACGCATGTTTCTCTCGTTATTTAATTACACATTCTAAACTTTGGATAGCACATATTTTACAAATGTATTCCGTTTTTGCACAATATTCAAGTTACCAATAAGTTTAAACTGACGATGCAAGATATAATCATTATTTTACCTTGATGATTACGCTTTAAATTCTTAAAATATGAATATTAAATACACGTAACGTATCATCACGCCAGTAATCCCCGAAGAGGTAGGCAAAGGAGTGTAGTACAAAGTGTACGTTTCATCAGTTACGAGTACGTTTACGTCCCATAGAATACGTGGTGAGCCTACTGCCACACACTGAGCTAGGATCCAGATTCCAAGTCACTACTAGAAATTCTAAATTAGAAAAATCCAATAGTACCCCATCCGGGATTTAAACCCAGGACCTCCCGATCGGCAGCCGCGCTTGCAACCACTTGAACAACGACGGAGTCTAAGTTTATTAAAACACAATATTCATAAAGGAAATATGTATTTCCACAACAGATACAAGGTTCATTATCTTACGATATTACTGTAAGTCATCTATTGTTGTGTGTAATAATTTTACATATAAGGAAACAATATTATCAGAATTCTCCTTTGGTTCTTCGAACAAACAATATATTAAATATGATTAATTTATCATAAAAAAGTGTTAATTTGAAGGAAATTTATAGTTACATGAATATTAATTTTTTGAAGAACATTATTTTTATAGTATTCGCTTCATGCATGCACTTTTCGTTTATACACCACGTGTATGATTTACGACAACCCAAAGCCATGCAAACGCCATGAACGCTGTACAGTAGACAAAAAAAGCCCGATCACTCCTTCCCATGGCCGCCATGATTATAAACTAACGACTGCGCCAACCCACGATGCTATCAGCTGTACTGACTGTACACTAATGACTCTGTCCACGTATGTGGAACACGCCCTTCTTCCTCTTGTCTGGCAGCTGTGAATTATTCACACAAGTCGCTTCAGCGACGCGTTGTGTCGATGTAAATACTACGCATATGATACATCTTGAAATTCAGCGTAAAATCGAATGTGCAGGCACTATAAATTGAGTAAATTTGAATCTTTGTGACTATTATTATTTATTGTTATATTATAATGTTAATGAATTACCCATCTCCTACAAATTTTGTTTTAAAAAAAAAGCAACTAAAATATCCATTTTTAAAAACAAAGGTCGTAGAACGTGTAGTTATACGGAGTACGTACAAATATTATTAGCTACAATTATTTTTAGATAAATTTGGGTTTTGGTCTAATGACTGTGATTCCCGGATTACATGCATATGCATGTAATGGAAGCGACTAATTCAATCCTCAGAAGTAACAATGCATCTGTGTCAAGCTTCACACAGAGCAGATGATATTAGCAGATGCACTTATATGAATATTAACAAATACTAATGGACTAATGTTAGTCATAAGTCGATTCCTACAGACTTATTGGGTTTACAAATGTCATGGAATGGAGTCGACATTTACTCCTGCTGCCTGCTCATTTGCTACTTTGCTAATAAAACAGCAATTCTTAGGCAAATACAAAATTATGACTTTCATATTCGGAATTACGCAACCACAAGTATTAAGGTACTCTATGACTTACATGTCATACACATTTTGTAATATAGGACTCAAATATCTCCCTGAGACTGTAGGTGTTCCTCCCCCCTCCTATTAAAAATCCCCCATCCATATTACTCAGCTTCTCGCAATCCCGCCGAGGACAATTACTTCCTAAAACCAGAGATTACGCTCTCTGTTACATACTTCAAACTGGGACACGTAATTACTTCGAAACAGAATAAAACACTATATACAAATAAGTACCTACCTATTATTGTCTTTGTTCAGTTCAATTTAAGTAACTTATATTTTAATACAAAAAAAAATAAACAAATGAGTTTTATCCTTAAAATTGTTTACGGCAAAAGATTTTTTTAAAATCTATGTGTTTAAGTTTAATTGTTACGCAAAGTGACGTTGGCAACAATTAAACATGTCATTTGATACTAATTGGTCAGTACTACCATCGTTTATCGACACTAGCAACACGTGAGTAGCATAGCAACACTTTGCTACGTCGAAATAAATTCATATAACCTGAAGTATCATAGTGCGACGGTCCAATGAAAAAGGGTGAGGCTCACTAGCGGAAAGTCGTAGGTATCCATAGCAACAGTCGCGGCCATCTTGGAATTGGCAAGAGTTGTTTTAATCGTTTTTAAAGGAGAGTTAATTTACTGAAATAAGCATTTTACAATTATGGATTATTATTTTTAACAGTGACTAATTTTTACAACTGATTTGCTTGAATAAAAATTTATAAAGTAAATAATTAAGCTTGTCATATCATTATATGTATATTAATACATCTTGTCTTTTATATTTAAACATACGAATACAGTTCATAGTTTAGATTACAGATCATTGTTGCTTTTACAGGACATTTTACTTGTCCATGCTACCCAAGAAGATGTATATATAAGAATTATTCATTTTAACTTTTAAATCCATTGATTTTAGTTTTTTTTTTGATCATCATCAAACATTACTTTCGAAAGACTGTAATTTGAATACTAACTAGATATATTATGTTTAATAAGTGTTTGCTAAAATACACACTTACAACAATACTTTTTAAACGATGTAATATTATGTAGATATTAGTGCATTTGACATAATTTAACAATAATAAAGTGGTTTACATTCTATCTTTTTTTAGTGTGTATGTAC
Organism: Parelbella macleannani; assembly: GCA_018245755.1. Lineage (NCBI taxonomy): Eukaryota > Metazoa > Arthropoda > Insecta > Lepidoptera > Hesperiidae > Parelbella > Parelbella macleannani. The sequence goes on along the minus strand of DWEE01000088.1, from coordinate 5,653 downwards.
CTATATACGAGTACGTACATATTACAGTACGTCATAGGCGGCTTTTAATAATATAACATATTTTATACAACAATGTCATCGACAACCGAACCAGTGTTTAATGTATTTTGTAAAAATATTCATAAAACACTAGACTACATATCAATGAGCGCCCCTTGGAGTCAAGCTCATAAAAAGCTCATAAGCTATTGAAAGGCTTAGTGGTCTCCCATGGTTTAAGCCTTGCGGGAATATGTGAAATATTTAATCATACACGCATATCCTAATCTTTACTTAAACACAAAATTTTAAGACTTAGTAGTAATTTAATATGAGGTATACGGGATTTGCGTTGCTTAACACTACATGTCGTTAACGATCCGCGAACGCAGCCGGGCTGCAAGCGCTGTGAGCTGAAACCTTATAAGGACTGAAACTCAATTTGACACTGCCAAGAACAAAACAATAAGAACCCTCTGTAGCACCCTTTAGAACAATCCTTTAGCGGAACCTTTTAGAAGGTTAATAATAGACCCTTTAGTGCATTAATATTAATAATATATGTATGTAATGATAATATATAATAATAATATATGTATGTAATAATAAGTAATAATGTCAAGTCACAATTTTCTTATCGTGCCATGCTGACGCCCTGTTGAATGAAATATGTACTCGGTACAAGTAACATTTACATTTCTACATTTAAAAATACTGGAATGTGTATGGTATAAGCTTATTATGTTGAAAATAGTTAATACGAGAAATTTCAGTACCTTTTAGTAACCATATTTCATACATAGACAGTAAAGTAAATGAATATTTTAGGGCTTTTCTGACCCTGTAAGGATAGTGGCGTTCTTTATAATAATTATAATAATTTCGGAGCTCTCCACACACGGCCATCTGATTTCAAATTATGCAGAGCTTATGCTATTGTAATCAGTAGGTTGATAAACATACATATAGGTATACTTTTAATATGTACATAGATTACACACATAAATAGAATTTTTAGACAGCCTCGTTGGTCGAGCAGTTGCAAGCGCGACTGCCGATCGTGAGGTTCTGGGTTCAAATCCGGGGTCGGGTACTATTGGATTATTCTAATTTCGATTTCTATTAGTGACTCGGAGTCTGGATCTGTGCCTGGTGTATGGCAACAGGCTCACCACCTATTCCATGGGACTTAAACGTAACTGGTGAAACGTCGGGGTGTACTACAACCCTATCTACCCCTTCGGGGACTACAGGCGTGATGTTACGTTTGTAGAATTTTCATTGCATCTAACAAAATATTAGTTCCTCACAATCCATAACTGATCAATCAATCGTTAACCACTGGACAAACGGGTTAGTCGAAGGTCAGCTGATTATCTTGTCGGAAAGCTCAACTGATAAGCACTATATCCATTTCTATCCAATCGATAGATTTAAAAAGAAACGATTGCAGATGATACTTGGAATTCACAGCTCAAGTACCATGAAAGCGTGGGTTAGAACTTCTACGGAGGCTACGCTAATGCATATTTATGGTGTCGGGCAAGGACGTGCGTCATGTTGACGTCACGACGCCCGCACATAGCCACCCCTGTGTGAAATCGGCAATGAACTTGACAACTTAGAAAATGTCTCTGCCTACTGGCTGGTAGACTTAGAAAAATATATATTTTGTACCAACATAGGGTCAAAGACCGTAGGACGTACTGAGTGTCATAAATGAGACATTGTGGTCTTTGCTCCCTTTTGGCTATCATGAGACTTTAAAATACATAGCAGTAGAAAAGTCATGTGCTTAAATGGTGATAAGAGTGAAATTTCTACTAACAACAGATAGGGGATGCTAACCTTAAGAGGACTAAGTCGGAATATCTTGTGAGTCGCTTATCCGTCCGCTTCTCAAATTCGCTTAAACTAGCATAATTATGATACTGACATTATACGTAATGCATATCACGTCACGCAAATTATATTGACATATCACATTACGGTTTCACAGTGGTGTCACTTTACATCATTTAGAAAAACTACAAACAAAAGAAAAAAAAATCTTTCGAAGTAAAAAACGATATTTAAAAGACATGTTTGAATTCAAGTACAATAAAGAGAAAAAAATGTGTTCCGTACGTTCAGCGTTTATATAATGTCTCAACTGATAGAGAACTGTGAAATAAAAAGTCAAGGCAACTGGGAATTGGCAGTGAAACGCAGACATGACTACTCGGCTTGTTGAAACGAGCAACTGTGAAACAGTTCTGTGTGGGCGATTCACAAATACGAGCACTCCTTCATTAGAACTGTACTCGACTTCGAATTGGCGTTTTAAATATACCTGTTAACTGTTCGGTAAGAAGTAAAAAGTTGTTGAATATCGAAATACCATTCAACATTATCATCATTGTGAGCTTTTATCGTTCCACTGTCGGACAAAATGAGAAGAAGGTCATTGTCACGTTGGCCTAATACAGGCGTAAATAACATTTTGGAATACGCTGAGTAATGCAAGTTTCCATACAATGTTTTCTTTCACAGTTACAGTAAATGATATTAAATTATTATCACTTTTGAAAATAAATGGATAATAAAGACTAAAACGATTTTATGATTATAATTAGTACGTTAGTTACAGCGTATGTATTTTAAATGAATCTTTCAAATCGAATTGAACTTTTTAATTAAGTTTAAGAGAAAAGACCGACCTCAGTTGATTCATTATTTAGTAAAATATTAAATAATAGCAGTCATTAAGACTTCAATAAGGTTTTAAATTAACTTTACAAACTTATTTCAGAAGCACTTTTAATTAATTAATACAAATCTACCCTGTTCTATTTTGTAATCTAAGTTAGGAGATGCATCATCCTCTACACTAGGGAAAAGCAATAATTCATAAACTTTATCGCGAGTGCAAGTTTCAAGAGACGCTTCTTCGAAAGTCTCAAGGATTCTCTAAAACTTTCAAGATCTAGATTAATGGGCCTTCTGATTAAATTTACTCCGTAGAAACCAAAGGAATCTATAACAGTTACAACTGTATATCTTACAATAACTTAGATAAATTGATTATAATGCACAAAAGTTTAAACTTTTTATATTAGTAGATACGTAATTCTTTATTGAAAATGAAGTATATTTTACGAAGACTGATACGTCGTCATGTTGTAACATACAAACATTACATAAATATTTTGAACTCGTTACGTCAATATTTCATCAAACATAACATTAGAAAGTTCAAATATTATTGATATAACTAAAACATAACAGTCATTTTTAGTATATTCGCAACAAAACACGCAAAAATAAATCTCGAGGTACTCAAAATGTATGACTCATCATAACTATGATGGAACACGTACCTAATTATGTACGTAATTAACTTTCCAATTACCATGCTTATTTAAATATTTAAACCAAGCACTCAACGGATGAGAGGAAAGGAGATCATAAGATTAGAAATGGCACAAAAACAAATTTCAACATAACGTACTAGATTTGTGTCGGTTGTATAGCAATATTCTCACCCCCCATTGCATGGTGGGGTGTTTAACATAATAGGCGAATAACTGGAGTATAACTGTATAGTTCTGCCTACTCTTTCAAAGAAATACACGCGTGATGTCATGCAACATAGATAACATAGTTTTTAATCTAAATACACATTACGCTTCTTCGTCTCATCAATAGGTCAACGTGCGATACATCAATAATCATTAGTGGCGTAGCGTTTATTGGGCAGCGCCTTCCCACAATATATCAGCGGCGGACAGGGGCGAGAGTGGCTTTACTGAGCTATAAACGTCACTCTTTGTTACTGGCGGTCGGTGCGGGTCGAGGGTCCGTGTTACTAGAGTGCGTTCAATGTAAGTATAAAAAATACAAGTCTGCGTATAAAGAATAAAGAATAAATAAATAAATACGATTCTGTAAGGAATTTTATTTTTAAATGCTATCTATTTATCAAGTAGGTCCTATGTCGATCTGAAAGTTCCTATTCGGTGACTAGCTGGATAGACACGTCAGTATTTATTACTGATAATTCTGAGTGGTTATACACCTTTTTTTCTTTATATAGGTGACGTGTTCGATTTTGTTTTCTACAATATGGGATGAAATAAAGATTATATTTTATAAACGTAATTTAACGGATTATTCTATTGGCTTCAAGGAACCAATCGAAAAACACGGATGAAAAGTTCTGGCCAAACATCTTCGTGTCAAAAAATGTTCGAAACTGAATTTAAATCTTAGATTCATAACCGATTGCTCAATCTTACAATCTAAACAAAATTTCACAGCATGAGCGACGAACATTGTCTAATGCTCAAATGCTGCGAATCTAAAGCCGAGATGTAAGCAAAATTAATACTTTACATAGTTGATACGACACAAGTATCTCGAGTGAAAGGTGCAAAATTGTCGGGGTCATTACTTCGTGAACGGCCAACGTAAAAAAAAATAATTAAAACGAATAGAAACATCCGAGTAATAAACACAGGAGACAATCGTAAAGTTTCATTAAGATGCCGTAAACGTCCGCTTGAGGGTATTTTATAGAAATTCTCGTGAAAACTTACTGCTGTCGCATTTATTTTTACGTGGATACCGTTGAAGATGTTGTTTACCAAGTTGTTTGTAGGTATATTGTAGAGTTAAGAGTCCTTAAGTTGTTGGTGATTACGATGATGAAATGATAATGGTCACTCATAATCAGTGGTCGTGGTTCCGCATCACCACAGCCGAGTGCAGTCTCTCCAACTATTGCGACATTTATTGCGATATTTTTTCATGTTTTCAAGCTTAGGGCCTTGTTGAAATTGAACTACATATTTATATCACGCATTAATACCAAATTGTCCATTCACTTATCCTTTGTACCAAATTTCATTGCAATTCAATGGCAAATGTGGTGATCGTGTTGACCAATTTCAATAATAATATTTCAATAATATTATTCAACAATCGGTAATAATACTAGACAGCCTGAATCACATTCCGCTCAGTTACGAAGCAACCCATATAACATTATGCCTGTATTTCCCCGAAGAGGTAGGCAGAGGAATATAGCACTCCCATTTTTAAAACCTTTTCACTCACATGAAGAAACCATATTGAACATTTTGTCATTATTAGCTGAGTATTAAGTATAGAAGCGACGTCGCATTGTTAGGCGAGCGGGCGGGTGTCGCTGAACGTCATTATATTTGACCTACATGAGGGTGTTCATTAAGCTTACGACGTTCGTTAATGAAGGGAAAACCGACATATTACAACATCACATACAAAATGTGCGCTATTGCACTGAATAGATTGTTCTTTTTGCATGACTTTAAAAAGCTTCGGAGATTAGTTTCCTTTAAGTTTAATTTTCAAATTCACTTTTAATCACTTTGGTAATGATTCGAAATTTTGACTATAAACGAGACAATAATCATTGTTATTACTGCTGGGGGAATTCGTTGACTTAGTTAATTACAACAAATAGTTAAGATAAAAAAAGTTATTTATGGAGTAATAAATACACTTGTGATATAGCTCATTGTGTTCCAAAAAAACAACAGAACAGTCTTAAATGAATTAACGTTAATTAATTATTAATTAACTTAAATTATTAATTAATAATTTCTTAATTTATTGATTAATTTAACCAATTTTTTTTAATTTTCTTAAATTA
>DWEE01000087.1:0-23060 GCA_018245755.1 Parelbella macleannani | reverse complement strand
GTACGAATACCTGAAAACTTTATATCATCTCTTTGTATACATAACCTTCATCCAACGAGGTCAATCTAGGATTCTAAGGTTCTAGGGTCCAAAGAAACTAAGGTTCAACTCCCGTTGTACAAAGACATTTGAGAGACTGTCACTGTATACGTCAGTAACATTTATGCATCAATACGTACTACTTTGCCACGAAACACTTGGAAGAAAATAAAAAAATATGTCATAATGAAAATGTTCCATTTAAAAAAATAAGTAGCCAAACAAATAATTTAAAACAATCATTTGCGGATAGTGTTACACGAAAGCACGTGATCAACATGCAGCGGTGGCTAATTGTCTGGATAAACCGGATTACCGACCGGAACTCACCGTAGAAAGGACCAAAAGACACATCGCACACTACGCATATCGCACTGCTGCCAAGAGAATAAATATCAAAATGAAAATATTCAGTCTAAAAAGAGTAACAAGTGAAGGGGTCTGAGCAAATTACTTAAAACAATCGTGTCCGGTAAGATTAGCGCGGGACCAGGCGACAAGCGGACAACGGTGGCTAATTGTCACTAACCGGACAAACGAGATTACCGACCGGGCTGTCCCGTACAGGGGAGTACATTTCCACTATCTCCCCACATTTTAAGAAAAAATATCTGTCCAATAATAAAATTATAACATCACGCCTGTAATGCCCGAAGGGGCAGGCTGAGGGAGTGTAGTACATTCCCAGGTTTTCCCCAGTCACATTTATGTCCGACCAAGGACTTGGTGTAAACCAATAGTACGTGACCCATCAATCGAACCCACGATTTCCTCGAACAGCAGACGCGTTTGCAACCACTCGACCAACGAGACAGTCAAATATAAAACAATATTTTTAATATAGTTTGACCGTTTCGATCGCATACAATGTTTACGATCGGTGCGACCCAAATATGCTCCAATGTTGTGCACGAATCTCTCTGCAACTGGATACAGACGGGCGTTTATGGTTGTAGGAGTGGCAGTCGGGATTCGCTTTGGGAAACGTAACGGCTTCTAGTGTTTATATCACAAATGCCATACCAATATATAACAATCACTAGTAAACGAATATATTAAACTGATATTCAGAACAATTTTACTTTGGAACACTGCTTGTCCACCCATTCGCTGATTCTACTAAATAATAAGTAAAAAAAGGACTACTACTGTGATGCATTTCAATTACTTGCTTTAATGTAAGTATCGAGCAACGAAAGGTCCTCTAATAACATCGGCGATATTTTTTCGTGCAATGTACAGTGGAAACAGTCCCTGTCGGCTTCAGAACGGTAAGCCCGGCGGCCGGCCTGTACCGGGCTCGGACACCCGCCACAATCGCGCCCGGCGCAATCCAATTACTAAAAGGGGAATCGTTGTTTTAAAAACGGAATTTTTCACGCTACACTCGCAACCCCATCTCGGATTACACGTTTTTTTCCCGACCGCCGCTCGTTTGAGCTCACAAGCTCACAACTCGGAAATCAAGAAGACGACATTCGCCCAGTGAACGTTATCTCAAACGAGATAATACTTTAGTGACAAGCAAATCAAGATGGTTTTAAAGAATTTATAATAAAATACATTATACATATATACGCCAAAGTAAACACAACTTTGCTACTACAACTTTCTGAAGCCACGTTATACATACATAGAAACGTGGTCGAGGCCTTAGAGTATGGTATTATCGAGTTACCCATGAGTATCGGGTGACCGGATTGTTCTTTTTGCTCCCATGACTGCTACCACCAGCTGCTTAAATATCAATTTCATCAGCTATTAGGATCGCTTACATGGTGGGTTTAAAGAAAAACAAAACGTTAGAAAAATAGATCATAACATTGCGGGGAAATGGTGGAACGCAAGAACCTTTTTGTTCACAGATATATTTGAGATTAGTCAACACTATTGTGAAGTATTAAACAAAAAACTTTTAATGAGCAGACATCTGTAACCAACTACGTCCGACACCGTAGAAACGAGACTGTTATTAGCCAATGTCGCATTAGAAATTAGCGAAACAGGACGGTAATATACGTTATGGTGGTTTGTATAAGTGCAGTTAGTATTGTTTAGTATCAACTCTATTTGGTCTGAAGTTAGTCACAGACGCATTATAACACTTGAAGACTAAAATAGTAATCTTCAGAGACACGCATGCAATTGACAAATGTATCTTTTAGATCGAGACACATTTAGTTCTAATAAAAAAGCATTGTGCGCTAATTAAATTATTGTCAAAGAATATAAAAAAACGATTAATTGAATATCGATACGTTGTTTAGCGAAGGAATTTAAATATCATGGATTGTACAAGGCGACTAATTTTAAATGTCAAAAACTGGCTTTCGAATAAGTACTTTTTTTTCATTGTGGTAGGTACTCGGAGCTACCTGATCCCCGGTAAGGGACGTAGCGTGATGATATAATAATAACAGTATATTGGTCAATGTTCTACAAAATCAGTACAACATAAACAACATTATAAAATGTGTACAATATTTATGTTAAATTGTTTTCACTTTGCATTCACATATCGTGCATCGTGAAATTCTGGATATAATTCGATATTCGACATAAGTAATAAAAATATTTGTGACGTCATCACTAAGCTTCAGACGTGATGTAAAGATCTATTAGACAAGATGGTATCTTTTTTAAATGGTGTAGTAGATACACGCTTACACGTGTTCTTACCATTAATACATAGAATGGTCTATAAAATTGGATAAGACCAGTCGGCTCATATTGTTATTATCAAAAGGGCAAATTATGTCATTTTGCGCTATGACTATTAGTGATAATTTTTGCCTTAATATTAAAAAATACAAAATTTGCATATTAGATATGAATTCGATTCTGAACACCGAATATTAGTTAGATAACAAGATCCAATGCAATATAAATATTAAAATGAACAATTTCCGGAGTGCAATATTTATGGAAACACTCATATCATTATCATATAATTATTTTTAGTACATTATACTTTGCGTTAGGAAAACAAACGAAAAATTAAAATTGGAACACGAATAAAAATCATCTCAAACCATCAGAGCGAATGAAGTCAAACGATCTAATAAAACTCCAGTAACACCATTTAAATACATAATATGTAACGAGCGCTATGCACTTTAATGGGAGGTAAGGTGGAGGGAGATTGTCGCGACGCAACGTTACTTAACCGGCTCCTTGTAACAGTTTTATTATCAGCGGAGTTGTGGACGTGACACAAATTTTGCCGGTGTAAACACCATTAACTGATACAAGTTTTATATACCACAAGTACACGGACTCCGTGTGCGCACTGGCGATAGTTGTTATGACTGGCCGCCGCTCGAACGCGACGCGCCCGATCGATCGGTGCACACGTGGAGAAATTTACAAACAACCCGCCGTTCTTGTTGATATTGTTTCATTTAAAAAAAGACGCGCCTACTTGTGTACCTACATCGCGCGCGGCTAACGAAAATATACCTAATGATAGAGTTTATGATGACTCACCGGTGAGATCGTCGCATTTTATTGAATCATTTTATTATCATAATAATGTACAAGGAAGAAGGAAGAGGTCCAAAGCGTTACTGATAAGGAACTAATGCGTATGTAAACAACGCCTGACTTATTGAAGATGCCTGTTTTTTACTGTTTTGCTTTGTAATCGCGAGCGAAGATAACGACAACTATATCGAAACTGAAAATAGGTTTGGAAATTTCGAGGTAACGAAGCGTTCAGTCAAACGGTCGGCGACAGAAAAAGGTCGCAACTGAAATGAAACATCGAAAGCCGCGCGACGGCCGATTCATTAATTAAACTGTGAACAACAAGTGAAGAGTCGCGTCCCCGTTCCCGCGGAACTTTCAATACGTCGCCATTGGGGTTAAACTGTGACAAGGTTGTAGACAGAGAACCACCTGAGAAACGACGCTGTAGTAAACGTTTCCGAGTAAATCATGTTTGTGACCAGTATAAGAAAAACCCCGAGGAGCTATTGTGTTTTATACGCTGAAATGTGACGTCGCAGCTCAACGTACACAAGTCTTAGACGAAGGTTAAGCGAAGCGCCGTCAAGTAAATTTTAACACGCAATTAGTAACCCAGTGGACACCTTGGCACCGATAGCCTAGGTCGTTCAGGGACTTGCAGCTTAAAGTCACATTAACAAAACACAAATAAAAAACAAACAAGCTGACTTTCAATTAACCGCTGAAATCGATTTCTAGAATACGTACATATTTCGCTCAGTACGCCGAGACTATCCGACCGGTCGTACTTGACTTATGGACTATTCCGAGACTAGTTTTATTGTAGGGTTGTTTCACGCACTTTTTCCGTAATGGGCTTCTGGCAACAAATGTCGATCATTGTTTTTGTGCACGCAATATGTCGGTTACGCTATGAACCCTGGGATATAACGAAACTTTATCGTTGCCGTATTAATTCTTTTCAATGAGAAAATCTTTTCAACTATCGTAAACATCACACAGGCTCGATGCTTGTGATAATGTCGTTTTTTTTTTTCATTCAACTGGACAGAAAAAAAGAAGTTCTTATTCTAGTTACATTTATTATTTATCGCAGATGATTTTCAACTAAGAAGACGGGCTACATTATTACGATCGCGTACGACTCGACTCGACTAGGGTATAGATCCAAAACCGTTTAAGCGATTACTGCACGGTCATTAGGAAATGGTAGACCGGTGTGACTCATTAGCATTAATGAGAGACAGCGCTCACATGGCAACACGGCAACGGACAATACTGTCGTGCTCCGAGCTGCGGTCGGCGTCGCCCAGACCGTGTTCCGCTTGACAACTGCACTGGTACCAATACAAAACTATAGGAGACCGTGTAGCAAGACGGGCGGCGCTAGTCAGAGAGTGCACGAGCACTCCGGCCGGGCGGCGCTCGCCAAGTAATCCGGGTGGTAACAGCACCGGCGTGATGTCACGCAGTCACCTTGACTCACTTTAGTTGGCCTGCTTGCATTACACTGTTTGCAAGCCGTGTACTCTTGATTAGCCTTACACCGTGTCTCGGTGGATGTGTTCAGCTTATCAACTTTGGAACTTTTTTATTGCTCTCGCACATCGTTCCGAGGAATCATAAACAAAATTGATTATAAAAATCCCAACCTATACATTATATATTGATATTTTATTTTAAAATGAAGCTAGTTAAGGTGAACTTATTTAAGTTATTTATAATACCAGTAACGGTAACAATAGTTATATAAATACGTTTCGTAATAGTACAAGTAGTGCTCGATAGAATTACGAGAAAATGATTATTGTGTAACGCCGGGTGCACCAAACGCGGTCATATTGTGTTCGCGTATGCCTGCCTAGTTGCGCAGTAGCACACACACGCACACACATACACACACACACACATCCACAGAAGCACACGTCATACATATCCGTGACTTACTTAAGAGTAAGCAAGTTTTTAACTTATAAATAAACACGTGCCGTGGTATAAATTAAGGTCACTTTAACATGTTTATTAAATTATAGCAAATGTTACATCATGCATTTATAATATAGTGAACAGATTCACAACTGATGAATATAGGTACATACGCGACTAGCAAACAGTATGTCCTTTTTGATCAGAGATGTGGACTGTGATCTATCAGATTGGAGAGATTTTAATGTTATAGGTCGTTTATAAGCCTCTGGCCACAACCTTGTCAAGTATTGTCATATAAATTTTTTAATTTCTAAAAAGTTATAATTATTGAAATAACGACTTGTTTCGCTACAACTGGGTGTAACTCGAACATCCTTGCTCGAGAAAGTGTATCTAGATGAACATGAATTTTGAGCAACATAACGATACAATGTAGTGAGAAATGTGAAGTTTCCAACTCCTCCTTACTGTGGGTATTCGAGGGCGGTTGACCTTTTGCCTAACATGGTCATGTACTTTCCGCACTCGATGTGCGACGACGGGGACTCGTAATCATACAATTTTAAACACTTAACTTTAACAGCACAGAAAATTGTCTCTCATACCAATGTATTCGTGTGAATAGTGTAATTATTACAGCTATTTCCAAATCCATAAATAATTCACCACACAATAACACTTTTAATAAGTGTTTAGATTTCGTCATTGACTAACTAATTAATTATGTAAAAACAACTCTCGGTGATCTATATCTCAGTAAAATTCCAATGGCAACGCTGAGAACTGTCAAGGCATCCCCGACTGTTTCGTTCCCGGCCACGCTATAGAAAAAAAAAGTCGAACCACGTGATGACGTGCTGCAGGAACGCGGTGTTTTCTTTTCTCTAATCACCGCGTCGCAGTCGAGATATCGCAATTAATTTGCACAGATAGTCGACGCGAGCGGGCGAACAGCTGATGTTCGTTCGTGTTTCGCCGGCACGACACTGTGAATGCGGCGAAAGCGTGGTAATGACAATGCCAATAGTAATTACACCGCTACACATCTGTGGGAAGTTTGTTACTTAACATATCTGGATAATTTACTTATTGCTTCCAGTTTCCACCACTTAACTGCTGTTCAACGGCAATCTTTATAAGCGTTGTGACATAAAGAAGCATATGTTCACATCGGGGTTTTCCATCAAATATCGTTGCGAATTCATTTGTTTGTTTGCATGGAGTAAATAATATTTTATGCTCATGGCACAATTACGGAGGGACGGACGGAGAGGCGCAATGCGGTTGATCGCAATCGGTCAACACGGTGACCAGGCGTCAACGGCACCCAATTTTTGTCTTGCTGTTGTACGTTCGTACATTATTTGTAATAATAAATATTCATTCTAAGATGCTCCTTTGAAATTAAAATATAGGCAATCCTCGACATGTATAAAGCAATATGAGGGTAGGTATATATAAATATGTAGGTACGTACACAGACAACAAGCATTATTCCATATCAATAAAACGTAAAACCTATAATGGAATAAAAATAGTGCTATAAATCATCTTTGATAGACTCAGAACGGGGTCAGTAAAGTAAATCTGGATTCAGTAACCGAACTATAAATATTGATCGGAGCTCTCCTTGACTCGAATCGGCGGCTCGTTGCCGGCCGCTTGCGAAATTCGCCCACAACCGTTAGTCATTGTCGCCGATTGCATCCAGCGTCTAGTGCAGCGGTTGCTTCATAACAACCGGCGCGATCCAATTGTACACTTTTTGCGACCGATCGTTAGACATTTAGCCGCCAATCAGCCGTAAAAACACAAACTACAATTGTGTTAAGCAACAAAGTGTAATATGCTCGTTTCACGGCTTGGGGAGATTGCGATGCGTCACAGCGGTTGACATGAATGTCGATGACAATTATTTATCTCGAACTTTACTTTGAATTCAACACATTCTCACTGCGAGTTACTGGCAGATTGTGCTGCGTGATCGCGCATCAAATTGCACTTGAAAGAGGTTTCTGTTACTTTTTCCTTATTTTTATCAATAATGTAACAAATAGATCGTGCAAAGTATTGAGCATTACGTATAGATAATAGGAAAAACCGACGACCTACCGTAAGATGCGATTTGCGTTCCGCCGCCGCGGATTCATTGTCAGTCAGCGGAATGTTCGATACATGACGCAACCGGGTCATTCGAAACCAATAGCTTGGACGGCAAAACCGCAAACTAGTACAAATGGGCGACTACCTACTGAAACGGTACACTTAGAGGCGATGCGCACTGCGGCTGTCGCCTGCGTTTAAAAAAAAATAAGAAATACATCTCGCCATATGTTATTGAGACATGTGGTGAACATTAACTATATACAAATTACCGACAAAATAATACTATAATTTTACCCCGACCAAAATACCGCTCATTACTTTCAAAGATCTTAACAGATACATCGTCACTTTATATCGAATCATCGCAGCGTGTCCCGCGCAGAGGTGCCGCCATTTTGAATCATGAAAAAGACACAGATCTCTCACATATATATCAATCTAAAATAGACACAGCCCTACTGGCCGGTACGGACTCGTGACGCAATCGGAAGCCGCATAGTTCAGGAGTGTACCATTAGGCATGAATCAAACCGCACAGAAACAAGAACAAGGTAATAATTATGTCTCAACAGCAAAAATATAAAAGAAACATTTGACGGTAATTTTGATGTTCCCTTATAATCGATATATGTAAATGCAATATACAATTGGATACATGAAAAACTGGATTTTAAAACGAAAAATTGTCATCTAAGTAAAAATGTGAATGGAATGGTGTCGATATATGTAGTTCAATAAAATATTCGCAAAAGAATATTTAATTAAGGCCAGAAGAAACAAAACAAGTGTGTTGGCAAAGAGTGGGTATTATTATATGTTTGTTATAATAAATTGATGTTGAAGGTTCGAATGGAAGTGGAGTGAAGGTTGATAAATTCTGTTTACACCTACGCGGACCATTGTCGAGGGCAGATAATAAGACACCCACACGAGCTCCTTATTCATGTTTCAAGATAAAAGGACACTGAAATACGAATGGCGTTTATAAAGAACTTTGCGATCCTTTAATGTCGTCTTGCTTACAGTGTTAACGTTTTTAACATTCGAATGTTTTGGCAAGTATTATTTTGTTTAAAGAACCATAGGCAGGTACATAAATCTTTAGCAATAGCAAACCGGTGTTATTGCTGGAAACAATCGTGTTATGATTTATTTTTATATATACTGAATAGAAACAAAGAACGAAAACAAAGCTGTACAAAGTCCAAGTCGCCAAAAACGAAACAGTCTATTTCCGAATACGCATCTCCTCTTCCCAACTGCCCTCTTCCGCAGAACCGAGTTATTGCGGTATTTGTCTCATCATCACGCCCGCGCGACCGTGGGTGCAACACGTCATCGGCATAATGTACTGCCACATCTACCTACATCATTTTATTTATATTTACATATAGTAAATTAAGTTAAAAAATCAAACAAATTAGGGACTAATAAATTATTCAGCAACAATATAGCGTTTGTTTAGAATAACAACAAGTAAACAAAATTAAATTCTATCGTCTGATTGCAGAACATGCCATAAAAACGCAGTAAATTCTATGCCACCTTTGACCTATGACATCTGTCAGCGTGCAACCGACTTTCGTTTTTAAAATTAAATAAGTGCAGTTTAGAATAATAAGTATTTGAAATGCAAATAATGCATACATTTTTAATTTGTATCGTCGATTCGTAAACGAGTATAAGTAGAGTCCAACATACATATGTGGCGAAGTCTTCACGCTGGCGGGGCGCCATGTAAACACACCACCAAATAGGGCAACGACCATTCTAAACACAAATAGAACACACTCTAATAATATAACCGTCATTTAAAAATAAGTATAGATCCACAGAAGGGGACGCCACGTGTCTCTCAAAAGCTAAGATTAATCGCCCCGATCGTCCTGCGGGAATAGTAAATGTTCGAAGTCTGCGAGGGAAGAAATATTTTGGAACATCTGTAAGTCGGGACAAAGAGTCGAGCAAACTAATATGGTTGAGGTCTAATTGAATTTATTTCACAAGATTTGTATGACGAACTTTGTATGTTACAAAGTCTTGACTTTAAAGACTGTTAAAGTCGGATAGCTGTGAAATATTAATGGTATGCGCAAATTAAAAATTGTTAAACATAGCTTTTAACAGAGCTAATCATTTAACTATAGATGTTCAAATTGTTAATTTAGATTAATCTTTTCAGCCAAGTGTGTCCATGTCAATCCTATATTCAATAAATCGCACGCATTGAGTTCGACTCCTGCTCGGAACAAACATTTGTATGAACACGAGTTTTAGTTCTCTGTATGGATGTATATTATCTATAACAATTAATAAATATATATATGTGTATATTTATCAGCTAGGGGGTTCCCGCAGTAAATATTTTGCTTACTTTAAGTCAAATGACGGCGTGTGATTTGGCACAAGACATTATTATTAAAATGATTGTTTGTATAGAAAACAGCGATGCAATCAGCAGGCAACAGGCCGTCTGTTAGAAAACCAATACAACGAATTGAACCGAGTGTCTGTCGTGTGGACAATAAACGAGCTCTAGGGTAAAATAGTATTTATCGTTATCGTGTTCAGAGCATGTATCAATTTCGGGTGGCCGGCATTTCTAATTGCTGAAACAATTAGCATAGTTGTAATTGCCAACCGCACGAATTTTACCACTGGTTCGACGAACAAGTAATTGTTTTTTAATGTTAACGTTTGTTTACTCAAATACTACTTAATTTTACTTAACCGTAAAGCCACATTTTCAGTCACATGGTAGCTGCGATAGTATGTAATTTATCACTGAATGGCTTTGCACGTTTTTTGAGAGTTGAATTGTTAGGAACTTCGAAAGTCAAGAAATTCTATGTACATACAATAATATTCGAAGAATATTTTTTTATTAACAGGCTAAAAACACATCTGAAGTAACTGGAGATGTCGTTGCTACTGGTGAGATTATACATATACATACGTTTATACACATGAACGCAGGAACTGTATTTTCGGCGACATTCAATAACAATGAGCGTAAACAGATTTTCCTCGAAGTGAGAGCATAAATAGCAGATAAACGTAACGACGCAAGTTCCAGCGGCCGGAGCGCGCTAGCGACGGTAACCTCTGTGACGCAGTACTTCGCGACGCTCGCTCGCCCTACGCTGCAGTGAAAATACGCCCACGTTGACAGAGAAACGTATATATACATGTATATACACAGATGTATATGAACCTATTGCAAACCGCATTGATGTCAAATCAATAACCACAGCGGTATGTAGGAGTGTAGATGTGTGTCACTTTTTAGCAAAACTGTCATAGTCGTTGCACGAAACATCGATAACTGACCCATGTGTAAATTTAAACAAGAGCTACTGCTGTCGGGCCCAGGAAGGCTGTCAGTCCATGAAAATATTTCCTCAGACGATCTTTGAAGTATTATCGTTCCTTTTACAAAAAGTATCGATAAACTGAAAGTACAATATAAATGAAACAAAACTGCTCGTGTTAGCTATTGTTCAATATGCACAACATACGGAACATAAGGGTATCGCATTAGCGACCCGTGAACGGGAAACTCAATTACGATCATCCTACGCTGCACTGAAAATTGAACACCCACGTGTCGCGCAAAGGTCAAATGCAACAAGGGCTCAAGTTCACTCAATGTCAATACAAAATAAAGGTCAAAAGAGTGCCAGGTGTTTTCCTTGCTTCTATCTATGTATACTATGTTATACCAACGAATAGTTAGATGCAGTGTACATGTTTATTTCAGAACGATTATATAAAATTAAAAGTAAATAAATCAGTTTTATAACGGTGCCAATGTCTAAGAAAATATATTATTGAGCATACTCTGACATGACCTTACATTACTTTAGCTCTTCACGGGAACTAAAATGCGAATTCATTACATATTTCAGACCACGCTAAGAGATTCCGTGGGCAGCGGGAAAACAGTAAACACCCACCAGCTGGGTGCTTTAATTTACGTATTAATACCCAATAGCAATGGTTCTACGTCGCAATGATAACCAAACGCCTACAACACATAAAGGTCAGAACAACCACGCATCACAATATCGTTATCACGCCCGAACAAGTTACAACATGTGCGCAATTCCCTTTACCCTGAACACTACGCCTCCCTTACAGATACAGAAATACGTCTTTCAGGGAAGCTTTATTTTGGCAATTGACTTCTGTTTATACTATTCATAAGTAAATTATATTTTTTGTTTTAAACCTTTAGAGGGGTTCAATTTCCAGCGGTGGACGGTGATGATAACGATGTTGTCTGTTGGTATATAATTGCATTAAATGGAAAAGTACTGTTACTCTGTCAATTCATTTTTAGTAAGCCACATGTACAACATATTATGTACATATGATAGAACGACATCAAAATGCATTAAATACGTCACCGTTTCATTCAAATGTAGCCTAGTTCACTGAGTGTTTTAATTTTATTTATGACGCCATAAATTTATGACCCAACCGATAGGTACCGGGAGGACGCCGCACTCTCTTAGAGGGCGTCCCACTGACGTTTCCTGTACACGTATCCGACGTTTAAAAATATAAGTTACACAAACCATTAAGTGGTGTATTAATAACCGGAATGGAAAAGGGGCACATGTGCTCTACATATATTCGATTTCCGCATGTTGCTTGTAAACAATAATAAAGAGGGCCCCGGATAGAGAGCTTCAGACTCAAAATGAATTAGTGCATTTAATTTCTAATGTCATGTATTTCCTGAAATTTGTAAGTTTTACATGTGTTACTTATTTATTTACTTAATTCCTAAATAGAATAAGATAAAAATATGCAAGAACTTATAAAAAAGTTTCTACGAAGCCGACTTGATATATCCTTGAAACATTTCCTTCTATTATTAAATTTATTTCAATTATGTATAATACAAAAGCGCACTACAAAATCTTAACAGTCCCTTTTGACGCGTACGCAAAATTTTCTTAACAACAACTCATTAACAATTAATGCGTCAAAATTAAAATCAAATTTACATGTTCGAAACACATCGCATCCCGATCATGTTTAAAACAAAAACCACATGTAACAACAGTCTCTTAAAGATCCTACTGAGTGTTCAACAATACATAATAGGGACCGTAGAGCGTAATCAATGTAATCACATGACCAAGAGCGAGATGTGTAACTAACTAAACACGCGATAGACAAACAGTGGAGGGGTGGACAGCAACGCGTCTAATTAAATACGTTACACGCTCAATACGCGCCCGGAGCCGCGATATCCCTTACACGAGATATAAGACTGACGATTGCGACGACCAGTTTACGTGACCAGTCCGGTATCTGCGTATATCTATTCGTGGCTCGAGTCGATATATCCGATTGCGTCTGTTTATTTACATTGATACCGCATATCTAACTGGTTTAAAATCGCCACACAGCGGAATAAATCTGTAGGTGTGCAACGACAGACTTTATTTAAATCAGATAGTTTACAAAACCGTGATATTAAGTGTGATTTAAAGTTATCTTATTTAAGTTATCTTATTGATTTTAAGTTATCCTATTCGAAGAATGTTTTCATCTAGTATAAAATTATAAGCAGTTTAAATAATAAGATGTAATTCTTATGTGTAACTTACCTCATTTATGTGTTTGTAGGTTTTGATTAGGTCTACGCTGAGTTTTCTTAACGGTGCCGTTGAAGGGTCCCTAAAGTGGTGTGGTATCCGCGCCTGCATAGCCTGCACAAATGAAAAGCTACGGTCATTCGATGTTCAGTTGTTATAAATATGGTGACTAAATGATTGCAAAGCTGTGATGGAAGGATCTGGAGGCAGGTCGATTAAAAAATATATTTAACAAAAATCAACAGTAAAAAATAGCATTCGATGGAATGCAGATTTCAGATTAATTTTCATTCAATGCTGAGTGGAAAAATTTAAAGAAAAACAATCTTAAATAAAATGATGAAGAAAGCAATGTCAGTACCTTTTATATGAAAGAGCATTCTACAGATTCTTAAAACATTGACATTACATTCTGTATTCTAGGTGCCAAAGAATAATATATCAAAAAGTAAAATAAATTATAAAATCGGTGACTAAACACAAAAGCCATGCACTATATTTGATTGACAAATTGTTAAGAAATGTTAATTTTTTTGCATCCAGTATTGAATAGATATTTTCCAAATTCATAGATCAGGAACCCAGTATTCATATTTTTTTTTATCTCCACTGAGACAGTATAATTTTATAAGTCCGCTCAGCACATCGATCAAGTCAGAAATTAGCTACCCGGCTTTACTTATGTCTGAATGATGATGTTAGATACTAGTACCGAGTTTGGGTTTCCAAAGCACACGGCACTTTATTGTTTGAACCAGCAAACACGTTTTGTATTAACTTTTATAAATATATACTATTATCTATTTATTCAGTTTGACTTAACTAACATATCAAACGAAATGCCCCTTACACTTTCTATTGAACTAATCTCGAATTATGCGCAGGTCACATAGTTTATGGGACAAAAAATAGAAAAAATATAAGAACGGAAAAATATTCAATAATGCGAGTAAATCTCCGCGGAGTCACCATAATAAATTTGGACCAGAAGAGAATTACATACTCCTTTCAATATCCAACTTGGACTCGCCAACACATCTGATAAATAAATGCGAATATAAATTTATCATCTACGTCGTCTACACCTATAAAACTAATAAAAGTATGTGAAAAACTCATAACACTAAGTGAAACAAGCAGTGATGTCATTAACATAATTATAACCTAAAGGTAAATAAGAGCATGGGCTGTTCTTACACGAGACGATTTGCACAAACACTTATCGAATGCTTCAAAACAATCGGTTCACATCCTAAGCCCTCGGGTTCCTCAATACGCTCGTCACTGTTAACAACTATGTGTTATATCAGATAGTTTATCTCATATACATTACTATCACACAACACATGAATCTTCAGACTTATAACTATAGACAGAATAAATGAAATGTTGCTTGGAACTAAAATCTAAACGGTGATTATTCCGAGGACATTTGACATGTTTTTTTAAACTACCCTCGGTTCCGAATTACGATGAAACCGCCATTAAAATGCGCAACGATACTAACAAACTATGTATATCCGACATAATAATGCACTATCTATGCATGGCTGTTGTACGCTTTAAACTTCGATTTCTAAAAGTACCTACTACTATTCTGGGGCGAATTATGTAACGAAAAACAAATTCACCCTGACAATAGATGGAAACCTAATCTTTTCGCACGGGTAACTATAGTCGAACCCATTTATTAATTAACCCGGTCTAGACGTGGGGTATTATAGACCGTTAACAGTCCGCACTCACTAAATACATCGCCATTACGCTGAGGGAGAACTTATAGTAGATAATTAGTGGCACTTTTAAGAGATAATTTATTTACCTACTCGTGCATAATGTCTGACGAGACGCGTTGTTAGAAACGATTACAACAAAACAAAGGTGTTGAATAAGCATTTGAATATGTGGAGTTAAGTGTTGAAAAAACCCATATGTTTGGGTTGATATGGTTTTATATTCTTAAGAAAATACGTCGAAACATTTAGCAAGGTTGTACTTTCTAACTGTATTGCAATTTGGTAATTCGTCTGGTAATGCCTTTTTAGACGTTCGCGATTCACGATACAACTTATTCAATAGGTAATTAAATTAAGTACAACCTTTTTCAGAAAATGTCGCTATATGCTATATTGTAAACAACACACCGTCGCGTACCAACTCGTAAAGGATGTTTTTATTTGAACGCAATGGAAAGTTTCAAGTCGCAATCAACAATATTGGCCACATACGATGCTCGTGGGAATTACCGAGAAACCTATTACAAGTACTACACAAGGTTGTTCGCTCAGCAAAATGTCGAATACAAGGGCGAATGTTTCACAAAATCGAATATACACGCGTTTATACGGTTCCTTGTGTTGAATATCAACATGGTATTTTAAGCCATATTTAAGTCATGGAGTAGAAGATGCGATGAGAATAAGAAATAAGCGAATTCCTATGTAAGCGCAATATGGTTTCGTTTAAATTTGAGCCCAATATTTCTATTATATTTATTAGGGCATTAACTACTAAGACTTTCGGAATGTCAAGTTGCAAGACTTGTTGAGTTGATGACAAATTATTCTAATTTTCCTATTTAGGTACAATAATGACATTTAGCTCTTTTTAACTCATAGCCCGCTTGGTAGTGAAACTGCAGACCGAGCATTCGACCATGTTACGGGTAGGATGTTAGCTGCAAAACTGCCTCGTGCATCATTTACCTTAGCGGGGTTGCGGAAGCGGGCGAAAGCCTCGGGCGGGTCGCGCGCCGCGGCGCTCACCTGAATGTCCGAGGGCGCGCTCATCGACGCCAGCTGCTCCTCGGCCACCAGCCGCCCGTACAGTGGCACGTGCCGCCTCTCGCCGCTGGCGGCCTCCGGCATGCCGCCGCCGACCACGCCCACTGCAACAATGTCAACGAAACGTCAGCATTACATTTTGTAACATACATTTGGTTGTTTATTTTACGCTCCAAAATAAGCAACCTAAGAGTATGCAAAACTAAGGGAAAAATCAATATTTTTCATACATTGAAACATCAATATTTTTCATACATTGAAACCGTATTATTATGACGTAAATGTTTTTCTTAGCGATTAGAAGATTAGAAGAGCGATAAAAGAAAATTAATTTCATCAAATGTATCAATAAATTTAATTCAATATCTTTCACTCAGTTTTTATATTAAATCTAGTTAGGAATGTGTAACATACCTATCTAATATGTGTAAATTTATTATTTATTTCGTCAAAAGGTATTATTTTCATTAAAGAATTACTATGACTTTATGAATTTTTGCATAGCGTAATAGGTCTTATACAACGCACGATAAGTAAACTTTGTAATCTAACCACTTATAGGTACAAATAAATACCTGGAATTTACCTTTTTTAAACATTTTCCTTATGAATTGTACAGAAATGTTAACTTTAGAACCGAACTGTTCAACGCTAAGCAATAACGCTACCGTACGACTATAGATACGCCTACGCGTTCGCAATTGGACCACCCATCTTCAAAACATAGTCAGTCGCGGGCCGCTCCTGGTCTAGTCTCAATACAGTTAAATGTACAAGGAAAAGCTATTGTGCTCGCATTATCGCTCCAGTCACGTTCCAACACCGATCCATCTTAAACCGCATTTGACTGGGGTGAGAGGGGTCCGCAACTCTCACAATAGCGTACAGAGATAGGTACTCATTTTCAAAATAGAGAACCCAAGCGATAGCCAACGAGACATTTTCTACGAGATGCTTCTTAAATTGTACATATTAAAAAAACACTATAAAGAACAGTAATGTCACTATATATATCAAGGTATATAATTAGAAATCGATTTGGTAAGCTCTTGTATAACTCTAGAGCTTACTTAGATACACAATATATAAATTAAGTCCTAGAATGCCGCATAAGTATTCTAAGAAACAAATCGAGCAGGGGTTCAAGAACCTGTCGCCTGTCAAGCTAACAAAGTAAATCATATTTGCTCAAAGTAACTCAAAGTACATTTCGATTCGCAGCAACATGAACAAAAGCCAATAGCCCTATATTGTGGCAATCGTTGGCAACCTACGCGTTGTAGGCGTTTATAGGCGGACGAGGCCACTTACTCCGAATGGATACGATACCGATCGACTGCATATATTCAAAAACACAAACACCAGATAATAATTGTGTAACTGTTTACTTTTGGAATGATAGCCTTTTCACTTTATCGTGCATCAAGGAATTGAAGGTTTATGTGTAGATATTGTATACATATTGGAGTGGCAAACGCTTAATTAGTATACTACATATTATTGTCTTTCCTAAATCTGTGTGAATACAAATAGTTCAGTTGCATATATGTAAGAGACCGATAGGCCAATCGAGGTTCGCGTGTCAATCAAATCTGATGCCATAGCTTAAGTTTCCATTTAAACATGCCACATTCACCTTGCCAGCGCCCACGCGGTTCGGGTTCCAAATATTTAGTTCCGTGTCGTGTGAATCACTGCTGCATAGTATGACTCGTTCGTTAAACTCCAGTTGTTGAGGTACGTCATACAGAGGCGCGTATGAAGAATAACAAAGTTATATTAGCCCCGTAAGAATTAATGTTTGTATGTTTTATACACCTTTACGTATTCGGACATTTATACACAATCCTTTTTGAACATGTCACGAACTAAATAAACATACTTGCCGGCTTATAAAGCACACGCGGTAATTACATGACAATGTAAAACGTTTTCGTCGTATTTTTATTGAGCAGTACAATTTATCGAATCTCATTCTTGTCAACGTTTGGACTTTGTAAGTAAGAACAATTATTAGCACTGTTCGGTTATAAAAACTATCATAATACGATCATCGTAAAATCACGTCTGTAATCCCGAAGGAGTAGGCAGAGGAATGTAGTACACTCCCACGTTTCACGAGTTTCGTTTAAGTCCCATGGAACAGGTGGTGAGCCTATTGCCATGCACTTGGCATAGATTCAGACTCCAAGTCATGATTAAAAATTCTAAATTAGAAAATTCCAATAGCAGGTACCCGACCCGGTATTTAACCTCTCGATGAAAGGCAGTAATACGATTATCTTTACAATATATTTCAGTCCAAGTGATACCAATCAGCTTTTGGATATTAAATAAATAGTCAACAGAAACAAGTTAACAGCTACCACGAGCTAGCGTTATAAAGGCCAAAGTTATGATGGTAAACGATTTTTTTTCACTGTTTGGCTAAGTTACATAGCGAGCGCGGCTTGAACAGTCTGTAACTCAAGGTACTTGTAGTGAACTTGCCGCCCTGGTAGCAGAGGTCGCAGACGAGTTAATTCAGTCTTATTTATGTACCGTCTGGCACGACGTGACATTTCATAATAAAACACCACCGTACGGCTTTATTACAAGGCGACTCTCGCCAACGAAAAGTTTCTGAAGCGTCTCCCAACTTCGTTTTTACTCCTCGCTTGCTTAATTTACGACATAATTTCTGGACTCGATTTTCGTACGCCCGACCAGCAACAGGTAGCGCACACGCACTCATTAATCATGATCCAAGGACCTCTGCAGGACTAGTTTAAACAGCGAAGCGTTCGCGGCCCATAATTATGATTTTCGTCATGCACATTGCCATCTTTGGATATAGATAAAAAAACAACCGAGTGACGTGTTCCCGCGCCGGCGACAATACGTAATTTTCTTCACCACATCATTAATCAAACTACGCTCGTGATGGATATATTTATGGGATACACAAGTTTTATGGGAATGGCCGCTTGTTTCTGTAAAAACGATCTGTTATAGCATACAACGAAACCCCAACGAGCAATATTTCGTTTAATAATGAACGTAATGTTGAACTGTGTATTTTATTAGTTTGAAAAGTTAAAACAAATAACCTAAGAGCAATTTGATGCTGGTCCCGTTGGGGAATATTTGTCGCTAAGGATGTCAATTTTAACAGGTATACAGTATGAGATATTTTTGCCTAAAACAACCAAGAAACAAAAAGCAATCAAACTTTGTTACCTCTTGAATTTTGAAGATATCAACACAATCCCACTCAACAAAGTGAGGGCATTGCGAAAATTCTGTAACTATAACTATTCCTCTCATACACAGAGACACAATTCTTGAACAAATGTATTCTTTTCTTCTTTTCCAATTCCATGCTTACCTAAAATCTTTAGCAATTCATCCGCCGACTTTACTAAGCATCCAGAGACCCCTGCTAGTATTAGACTTATTCAAAGACCTCGCCCGTTAGCACCAACGAACGCACGCGGGAACATACGCACTCACACATACATAATCAGAAGAAAAACGGCGCACGAGTTACCACTGGACAATACTGGACAACAATGAGTTTAATATTAAAATTCAAGAAAACTAATAATAATGGATCTTCATACACCATACGGAGACCGCGAACGTACAACTTTGGTGCAAGTTCGTTAAACACTGCACACACAGCACATACGATCACTCGGACACAAAGCTCGTATCAAATAAACATTATTGAGATTAGATCGAGGCCCTTCGCTCTATCAAGTTCACACGCGTTGCAGTCACATGTTATCGAATCGAGACGAGGAACAACTGCGCAGTTCCAAGTACTTGTGCCGAGTTGTGTGCGATAGATGCATCTCCGTTTCGATGTATGTATGAATCGATGAGTGGTGAATTTTTATTATAGAGTAGATGTATATTGAGAGTTGTGGTATATTCGAATGAATGTGTGAAAAAATACACAGATAAGATTTAATTATTGTAAAATTCATTAAAAATGTAAGGTAAACATTATTTTATTATCGAGTTGTCAACGTAACTATCCAAATTATACTCTTAATTCTATTTTACTAGAGAAGGAAATCAAAATAATATCTACTCTTAATTCTATTTTACTAGAGAAAGAAAACTTAACCGAGATCTCAAGTTATAACAACAGGGGTAATCGTTCCACCTTGTCGGAGGTATTATTTATGCCTAAAAAGTTTCCGACAAATGCTCTGATCACTAATCTGTCCTCAACGGTTTTCCGGAATAACATCATAATGTACAGATACTCCATTCGCCCTTAGGTGGGGTTTGGAGACCTTTATCAACCTGCAAGAAAGCGCGTGTTCAACTGCAGACGGGTCAGTTCTGAAGGAAAAAATCAGGTGTTATCTGTGTCCACTGTTAATCTTTATTAGGCAGCCCCTTTTGAAATTTAATCCTTATATACATACACTCGTGCGTCTATACTATAAATACACTAGTACTATACCGATGCAGATGATACAAAAAAAACTGTGTCAAACACGATATTTTAACATAATATCGGCGAGGCAGACACGAGATAAACGTGTAAATGATCAACATCCGGATAACTCGCGCGCCGATGAATGAATGTAGGTACCGAGCCGATTGAAAATCAGGTCGCATCCGCCTATTAACATTAAGGCTCTATGCACACTGACAGTTGCGATTTACTACATAATTGTTTTATTACTTTCCAACGCTTTCATCTGACATCAATCGTGGTTTTCCCATGTAACATAATATTATGACAGTGAAATTATTTATTCTATAATGATATTATTCAAGTACGTAACCTATCATAAATTTTTTAATACAAGTAAGGGCAGAAAACTCTTAAAATTTAATTCAATCATACTCTGGTCTAGATTAATGAATCTAACACTCAATTATTACAAAAAGTTACAATTTGATATTTTATCTATGTGGTACGTGTGCCAAACAAACGTTCAATTAAGTAAGAAAATAATTAAATAAACAGAATGTATCGGTTTACTAAAATTAACTATAATCGAAGTCAATGAGTACATGCGGGCCGGTATTAATATAATAATGTAGGCTTGACAGTGAAAATGCTGTGATTCCAAGCGTAATCTCTGAAATTAAATCAATTTATGTACTCGCTTGGATCATGTGTACGGACCTTAATACGACAGTGTATAATTTCGCGCAGAGTAATGAGACAACGAAGCTTGCGTCTGTTATAATTACATCTGTCTCGCACGCATTAGTGCGACAAATCCGATCCGCTTTGAGATATTACACTATGGAACTGCCGAATGGCACGGAACACTAAATATACATCTACAACAAAAATAACGCGATGTATTCGATATTTAATAATAGGCGTATTTTGATACGTTTATTGTATAAGCAATCACTTCTTTCAAACGAATGGCAAATAGTACAAGGAGCGAAGTTAGGGCAGGTCAACAGGTTTCTTTTGTACGGTGTATAATAATATTAAATACTGAATACGGACTTTGTGGATGAAACGCTATATTATTGACATTCAATATTAGTGATCTATTAATAGCGACATGCCACCGATCATAACAAAGCTCCTGCGATTTCAATGCCAAGGAACCCAGGCGTATTTACTTGGATACGTTCTGACTAATTTTAGGGTCGTGTGTCGATTCGACGCAGAAAGGCGGCACGCGGCGAAAGCAAGCGCACGCGATGTCGGTACCTGACTGTGGCCGATGATACTTTATCTAGTTTGCATTTAAACTGCGCAGTTCATCGTCCAGAGTAAATAGACCTCCGTGACAGCGTTCATTTTCCCCTTGGATGTCGGAGCGAAACAGAGCAGGGGGAGGGGAAGAGCGTCGTGTGTCGATGGCACCGTGCGGGCCGACGAACGCGCGGAGACGAGTTGCTACGTCACCATTGCAAGCGGTACGAAACCGGCCGCGGTGCCGGCCGACAACCTGTGGTAGCTATGTGCGGAATGCGACTAGCCGCCGGTAGATTGGCGTGGGAGGTGCAAGATAGCCCGTTTTGCCGTTTGCGGACCGCATATGCAGTTTACAGTGCAATTGTTCCTATTTTCATTATATACGGAACGAAATTTGTTTGACAATGGAATGTAGATATTTACCAGTCAGTCAGTAGTCAGTAGTATCCAATCGGATTATTGATTCAAAGATAGACGTAATGGTTCCAAAGTATGTACGAAATCGTGGTATCATAAAGTAAATAGTAACAATAATCATGTTCCGGCTAGTTTTGAATACAAAATTAGAACGCGTCTAATAACTTTGGCATTCGTGACTAGATCTCGCAAGGATACCATTATCAGTCGGTATATACGTACAGTAAGTTACTTAAACCGTGACAGTTACCATGTCCGGCGCTGTTTGTATTGTACATAGCAAAAGTTTTAAAGGTATTTGAGCAAGAGCTATATTAATACACTGTGAATAAACCTATATGGTCAGACTTTCTGCGAACTGCGCAATACTTTGACCAAGACTTCGAGGAATCCATTAAAGCGATACCCTTGACATACTGCTAATATAATAGAAATAGAACCTTATATAACTGGGATGAGATACTTCATGCCGAATGAACATTTATCGTTACTTACTGTCATAGCCTTTATCCTCTTGGTTAACAGACATTCCCCAGTTCGAACGACTTAACACTTATTTTGTAAGAAACAACACAAGAACAAAGAACTTATCACAGACACGATCAACCGGTGTCGACATAAAGGACGCGAACTACACTGCATTAGCGCAACAAAGAGGCACTCCAATCACAGCATCACTATCAGGAAACATAGTTCGGCAGATCTGCAAGCTCAGATAGCCCATCGTATTTTTTCGACGTCTGGGCTAGACATTGTTTTTGTAGCGCGGGGCGCAGTTCGCGCGGCGGCGCGAGGCGCGAGCGCGAGCGCGGGCGACGGTGGAGCGCATCGGCGGCGGCGCGTCCTTGCGCGTCATCCGCGTGTTATTGTTGTGCAACAATGTTTATACACGTGGCGTTGTTGTGTTGTGAGCGCGTAATTTCTCAATATCAGCGCCGATAACGACGGTATGCCGGCGCGGGCGGCCCGGTGCGACTAACGCGCGAGCCCAACGCTCGTAAGTAATAATCGAGCGGAAGGCCACGTGATTCAGAT